>LQNK01002352.1:0-12193 GCA_001586405.1 Phoebis sennae | reverse complement strand
AAAAAAAAAAAAAAAAAAAAAAAAAAAAAAGGCCCAAGATGGAAATAAAAAATTGCTTGTTTTCCAAACATTGTTTAGTTTTTTGTAAACATATTTTGAAACTTGGAATTTTTAATGAGATATGTAAAAGCAAACACGAAACATTAGGGTATAATTACTTTGTTACGTATGTAGAATTCATACATATTTTTCAAATTAAAGTCGGATTACAAACGAGTATTTCGGTGTGAGACATCCTATGGTGCCTTTCTATGAATGATATAACATGTAACAGCAAATAATGAGAGTGATATCAACTAACAAAGACCCTTATTTTCATAGGTAATCGTAGCCTACTAGATTATTAGTAGAAGCGGCCTAGATAGAGTAATTTTGTTGTATGAATGAATGTATTGTAGGAATGGTAACTAAAGATTCAATATCACAAACGACACTGTCAGTCACGTCGTTACGTAGTTCAACTATGACCTTACCTTTTTGTCACAAAACAGACATGTTCGGAAGTCAATCTCGTGCATGTGCTTTAATTTCATACCTAAACGCCTGCCTCAAACGGAAACGAACATTAAGGCTCGGACTGTTCTCAAGTGACCCGAGAGTCTATGTATGAGTGGCACGAGTAAAACAAGCATCAAACATCATGAAGGTAATTCAAATACTAAGCTAGCCTTTACCTTGGTTTATGAGAGGACCCAACAGTACCAAAATCCCAGACTAGACGCAATTCTGGAAGCCGATTACGCGTAATCAGGATTAACAAGTGACCATTGTGTAAAAAACAAAGGCTTAATTAAATGCTATCGAGTCATTAGCAGATAAGTGATAATTTCAATGGAGGCAGATAAACGCGTTCGCACGATATAGTGTTTGCGAACTGTGTGAATACTTGCGTATTTATTTATTTCTGAAAGGACGTTGTAAAATACATGTACGATCTAAGATGCTTCATGCTGTAGTGTGAAGTCCCGCGGCACGTATTGAAGCTGATCAATTTTTTAATTTAGAGGCAAGTAGGTGATTAGCTTTTTGCCAGATTGAGACATTTTTCCTGTAGCCATCGGTGATCGAAACCAGGGCCTCTGAGTCGAGACGCCTAACGCGCTAACCACTGAAACACCGAGGCGGTCGAGATATACTGTAGATGAACATAAATATTAATTTTATAGAAAGAATCTGAAAGCGAGATGATTAGTACTGAACTATCTAATACGTAATTGGTAATATTGCTACGACTTCTTTCTTCATAAGGAAGATCCATAATGTCAGATGTATACAACTGGCGCTAATAAGAGACTATGATAATATGTTCTCTCGATATACAGCCAAATCTTTTTACCAATTCTAACGCGAAAGTTGTTCAAGGAGTTCATTTAACACAGTTCAATTTAATTTGGAGAAGGAGTCCATAATGGTCATATTTTTTTCAATATTAAAATTTCAATAAACTATGCTCTAATTTCTACTACTAGACGACCACTAGTTCCTATGTAACGCATTAAGGATTTATGAACCAACGCTAGACTTCAAAGAATAAAGGCTAACTTTAGATGAAATATTAAAAACCTCTTATCATTTTATCTTAGATAGTTCATTAAAAATTGTAGACGTTAAAACGAGACTAAAGCTTTTCGTGCCGTTGAATAAATTGTTATGTCAATAAAATGTTATGTTATAAAAAAAAAATGTTATGTAAAGTTACGATTAAATAAATAAATAAATAAATAAATAAATAATAAATTATACAAGACGCAAAGCCCTTTCTAATATCTGAAGAATTTAGTACACCTGAAGGTCTATAAAAATGGCAAGAATGACTTTTATGATTTATGGGAGTTTTTGAAGAGAATTAAGCACTTAAGAAGAACTTTGAATATAATTTTCAAAATTTTATAAACTCATCTATATTTATGACTTGACTTGTCTTTAATTTTATAGTTATGCTGAAATTCAGAGTATGGCATATTTTTACGCAGTATACATCATTGTTCACAAGTACTAATTTAAATAAGGTTTATAACTTAAGTCTCGATGAACATTTACCTACGTCATAACGTATAACAAATTTATAAAATGCCAATTATTTATTACTTACAGCAACACAATTTTGCATTGTAAAATAAAATAAAATAAATAAATAAATAAAAAAAAGGACCCTAAAATCTCTATTTGAAAGCTAAACAAATTCATTGACAAGGTCCACGTGTTGTACTTAATGAATCTTGGGACCTGGCCCCCCATTCACAAATGCGATTCCGATCGGAAAAAAGTCCCGAATTCGGAACGAATTAATACAAATTTTGACAGCAACGTCCGATTTTCGGAACTTTCCCATTGGTCCTTATGATCTCCAGCTATACGATCATTATGGTTCTTTCATTCATGTGTTCAAACCATACTAAAGCCATATAACGTCCATGGAAACCATGGCGTAATCCTGAAGCCGGATGCTCAAAGTCACGCTCAATAATACATGGGTGGGTACCTCGGAAATTGGTTTATATTACGTTAATAACGTGTATCGACACATTAGCAATTGAAAACGTTCTTTGCATAAATAACGATCTAGTTGCGTGCGCGCATACTTCCGTGAAGCCTACAGATTCGGGCTATTTTTTGTTAAGGAATAATCAATTTTGGCACTCGGGCTACAGACCTACACAAAAAGATGGTATCAATAAGGATATGAACGGTCGAATCGATATGGTTCATTTGGTTCACAACTAAATGCCATTAGTAGGTATCATTATATTTTTCTACTTTTTCGTCTGTTAGTCCAGATTGTTAATTTTCTATGTAACCTTGGTGAGTGCAGGTGTTTTTTTCGACTTAAACCACAAGTTTTATTTTCTTTGCTCGCGAGTCGACAAAATAGAGGAGTTTTTGTTCTCGTCATTTATCGACTATCGCAGTTACCCACATTATTCTCTTGCAAGAGAATTGAAATCGTGAACACGTGTTTTGAATATCAGCCGGCACAAAACCAAGGATTATGTAAATCCTAACCTAATTCACACGTGATATAACTAAGATAACAACAAATTGGTTCTAAACCATGGATACGAACAAACGTTTGAACAAGATAATGGTTTCATTTGAACTTGCACTGTTTGTATTGCATTCACGGGATTATAGTTCTTTTACATTAGGTAGGCCACAGCTTATAACAAAATAAGTTTTATAACTGTCAAAATGACATTACACGCATCGGTCCGCCATGTTTAAGATCTCAAAATCAGTTGTGTTAAATGTTCAGCAATTTTTTATCCTACTCAAAAGGACTGATGTAATTAGTATTTAAGCCAAGCCAAGCTAAAAAGAGTAAAACTGTGAGCAGGAACACAATCTAAGTTAAAATAAAACTGTAACCAAAACTGAAACTGGAAATAAAATGTCACTGTTTACTTTCATTGAATATGAAGGTCTTAAAGAATAAAATAAATAATGTAAACAAGCTTACGCTAACGAGCAATTGTAATCTCGCTCAGGGCCGATCGCTTATTTAATTTAAAACTTAAATGGAACTACGCAATTATTGCTACGAAGTGTACATCCAATTATCGCAAGAATGTGATGCAATGGACACGAACAGTTTTGGATTCGTGGTAGAACTGTAGGATTTACAATTCTTACGTAGGAGTACCTTCGTATCCGTTGCGAGAGTTAAGACTCTAGTAACGGTGAAGTTTCGAGAAAGGAAGAAAAAAGGGACCGTTACTTTATAAATCATAATAATATCGATAGCAACAATTTAAGAGTAATCTGAAACGAAAATAGTGATATTTATAATAGACTAGTTTTCCGCCCGCGGCTTCGCACGCGTGGGCTAATAATTTCTGTATTTTTTAGAGGAGCACAACAAAAAAATTACGATCGCAGGACCAGTGATATATGCGCATTTCTATAGTTTTGTCTTTTTATAATTTTCTATGGAAATAGGTTTGACCAAAATCTCACTGTGCGCGCGACTCATAAATCATAAATCATTTATTCATTTGTAATGTGAGTACATGGGATGTTACATAAATTATAAACAGATCGTCTCATTTTACCTTTGACGGCATTCAAATGGTCATAAAAATAATTACAATAATAAAATTAATTAATTATTAATGATAAAATACCCAAAAATTTTGCCCACGCGAGCAAAGCCGCGGGTGGAGAGTAAGTTATTTTTGGAAGGTTTTTGAGAATCTATTGAGTGTTTTAACGTCTTAATTTACACGTTAAGAGTATAAAAAGGCATGTCCGCAACTCGGCCAAATTCTTAAAAATCTCACATTATCACGTGGTATGATATTTTCACGACTTTAGGAGCGTATATTTAAAAAAAACATTTATTTTAGCAAAAAACGCTTTTAGAAACTTCCATTTCATTTTTTAATACTTATCCAATGACACCTCATTTAATGATATATTCGCGAATTTATTTTTTTACCCTCCGTTTACATGTATGGAGAGCCACCCCTAAAAATATTTTTTTTCGCATAAAATATAGCCTATAATTTGCACCTAATATTGGTCTATCAGCGTGTGAAATTTTATCAAAATCTGCTCAGTGGTTATTACGTGATTGACGCACATACAAACGGATAAACAGACAAACAGACAAACAGACAAACAGACAAACAGAAAAAAATTCTAAACATGGTTTTGGTTTCTATAGAACATACATATTGCATACCAATTACTCTTTTTGAAAAATATTCAATGTACAGAAATGGTTCGGTTACTGTTTTATTATATGTATTATTGACGCACATACAAACTGATAAACAGACAAACAGAAAAAAAAAATTCTAAACATGGTTTTGGTTTCTATAGAACATACATATTGCATACCAATTACTCTTTTTGAAAAATATTCAATGTACAGAAATGGTTCGGTTACTGTTTTATTATATGTATAGCAATAGATTTGCTCTAAATAAGGTGCAGCAAAATTTTCGTAAATCTCAAACACTACGTATTGTAAAAATACCTCTATAATTTCTATCTACTACAAAAATCTAGATGTTAAGTAGTCCTTCATGCAAATATCACTGAACCGTTTAATTTCGTAAAACATTTTCACTTATCCCACTACAAAGAAGTGCAACCTCGCGCAGAATAGTACATTTCCCGAAATAGGACACCTGTATTATTCTAGCCACTTGTTCCGCAACAAACCGGTACGGAGGCTGGGAGCAAGGACCCTGCGTGCCCTGAGTGAGGACCTGAATCTAGCTAGAGCAGCATTCCTGTTTTTATTCCTATCCGTTCAAATACAGAGAATTCAGATGGTAATAAGTTGCACGCAACAATTTACACACAATACGCAAAGCTATTGTCATATTGACATAGGAATCCCGTAGAAATAAACTTAGGTTGAATCAAATACATTCTTATTTAATTTTGATTTTTTAATAAAATTACATAAAATTTGGCTTGCAAATAAATTTGGTTAAACATACTGAATGTTTATATATATTTATTGTAAAATCAAGGGGCACAATGCAAAAAAACTAATAACGCAGTTTTTATCTATACTGATATTATAAAGCTGAAGAGTTTGTTTGTTTGAACATGCTAATCTCAGGAACTACTGGTCCGATTCGAAAACTTTTTTAGTGTTATATAGCCCATTTATTGAAGAAGGATATAGGTAGAGCGCATCTAATTTTTTATAAAATCGGCCTCAAGTCATTCTGTATTTCTTATATTATTATCATTGTATAGAATGTGGTCCTGAAAGTCCACTTTAAAAACACACCCTGATAAGGCAGGAAAGATTAGGCAAAATACAGCGAGACAAACAATAGAAGCTTTTAAAAAGTATAAAGGGAGATGGTGAAAGACCATTGAGAGTCTATAATTTTCATGTACTTGATATTAGAATAATTTCAGGTCAACTGTCAACTTAGTGAGTGTAAACCGTGTTATCTATTTAAAATTATGCAATGGCTCACTTATCATTATAAACATTATTAAAATAAACTGATAAATAACTTTACAGATGCTTTTTTAACACATTAAAATTTTCTTGATCACATCCAGCATTTTGATATTTTTTATTATATATATTATATTTAATATTGCATACTTGAATAAAAATGGTTGCAGTTTTTTATACATTATATTGTTTTCCAAAACTGGTACATGAGGCTATTAAAACTGAAAACACATACCAAAAGACCCTAAGTCAACTATGCAAGTATCCACCAATTTGCCAGATCTTTGTGAAAATAGGTGAAGGTGTAATGTTTTTAAACACAGACTGTTATATAAAACAAGATGCTTTATATCTATCTGTTATCTAATTTGATCATATTCATGTTTGGTGGTTCAAGTGGTTTAATTCAATGGTTTCAAAGCCCGACATAGAATTTGGGAATACAAATTGTTAAATGTTATTCTATGTATTCATAATATTGTTTTTGCTTATGATATTTATTGATATGTGACAAAGATTACTACATTTCTTAGTTATGCCATTGCACTAAGTCTAATCAAAATTACATTAAAAATGTTACAATACTGTACCAAATGTAATCAAATAAAAAAAAATCTAATAAGAATTTTCTATAATTTGACTAACTTACTATAATTCCATAATATAATATTATTATTTTATAGATAGTAAAATACAATAATGCACTAAAAATATTTCATTTAATATTTTTTTTGCATCCCAAAATTACAAAAAAATAAGTTATTTCCATTTTATTCCTTTTTTTTCAAAAACTCATTTTAAATGAACAATTTTATGTTGAAGCTAATTTTTTAATTTAAATAAAATATGTTCTTTTGTATCTGTATTTGAAAAATAATTATTGATATTGTATCAGTAGGATATCAGTAACAAAATTGAGAGATATGTAAATTAAACTTCATCATATAATTACCTTGATAATTTAATACAAATCGCAGAATACCTACAATCTACAATCCTTTGTTTTTTTATAATTTAAGGCTGGCTCATCCATACAAAATGAATGTTACTTAGGATATCATTCGATAAAAAAAAATAATTAAATTTATTAAGTGTCCGTATTTTATTATTTCGAATTATGAGTACTGATTATGCGATGTGTAATTCTAAAAAAATATTAAATTAGTTTTTTACTTACCAAAATTACAATTCCACCTGACAAATTCCACACAAGTTTTCACGGTATTTCGAATATATATTATCTTACACGAATTTATTTTTAAATATATTTTATCACACTAATACGAGCTTATCTAAAATTTCTAATATTCACTGGGTAACACAAAATGTACACAAACGTCCCTATTGTTTGAGTTTTTGACACTGGCGAGATGACAGTGACGTTTCTTGATAAAGAAACTGACCAATCAAACATCTGATTATCGTTCAATAATTTTGATGAATTTAGTATTAATTTTATTATTAATACAAATTATTTAAAAGTATTATTTATTTCTGATATAGAAAAAAATGAAGGGAAAAGAACCATTTTAATTAATATTATAACATTTTACTGAATTTATATGCAAAAGTAACATCTATTGTGCAAGATAAGTACTATAAGATAGACCTATGTTGTAGTGCTTACGATACTTCAATAAAGATGGCGTAACTATCAACACAGAAATACAAGTATGATCGCAGTAAATAATATTATGTTGAAATTACAATTAAACGTCCACATATTTTGAGATGGATTATCAGTAATTATGACTAGAGAAAACTATATGTTTTTTTTTCAAAAAACTAAAGCAGACATTTTGTAGTTACCTTTTGTAACTGTTTAAAGTACTTACATATTTGCGAATGTATAAAGTTACAGAGTAGGTATATAAGTATTAACTTAGCTTTTACTCACAAGATGCATACTATATCTGTTATTTGTTGTTGATATCTATTATTCTATTATCCCAATATAATAGAATAATAGATATCAACTCACTAGTATTGATTATTCCGCTGGAATTCAGATTTTATGCTGTAATCGTAACCAAGCAACCAAAAACTTACGCAAATTCTGATACTGAATACGCGCCCTTACGCGTCATAAATTATAACATAAGTAGCTATATGTGCTTTAAAGGGGATACGAACATAATTTTGTAAGTAGCAAGACTGTTTCAATATGCTTTACAATAGAATGAGTTTTGAATGCCAAGCAAACTTTAACTTAATACGTATAGCGCTATACGCAGATTTTTGGTATGGATTCACAATAGAATGGTAAATTGTAAAAGACATTTATAGTGCAGTTATAAATAAATTAGTATAGAGCAATTAACCTGTCCAAATAGTATTGATGTAGGATAAGTAGTTGGTTCTTAGATAAAATAAAACTCTACATAAAGCCTAGATCGTCGGTATTCAACATAAAGGTCTTATAATCTTATAATGCATATTAACACAGGTTAAATGCACACATTATTTTTTTACCGCCACTCATGAACACTCGAAAAATCGTAATGCAGTATTTACGAGTATGTGTCGCATTTGCGTTAGTCTTAAATTAACTATGCCAAATTTTAGCTGTATTCTGAGCCGGTGCGAAAAGATTTTTTTGATAGATTTCGAATATAAAATTAAAATTATTTTACAATATTTATTATGCGTGGCATTTATCTTGGTCTAATATGATACCTCTATAATTATCTACAATTTCAATAGAGGAATTTTCAAAAAAAATCGAGTTCTCAAAAAAAACATAAGTATTAAATGATACAGAAGATATAAGTAATAATATTGTAGTTTAATCGAACAATAAAATATCTTACAATAGTTTTTATAGCGTATTTTATGAAAGCCTATAAACTTCATTGTAATTTATGGTCTAAAAGGCATTTGACCTCAAAGACACCTTGCAAGTGAATACGTATAAATTGTAATGTCTCTTCGTATATTTTAATTGACATACTCAAAATTATAGGTAATATAGAAACTATAAATATATTTAGAACTCACTATACAAGTATAGTGAGTTCTAAATATATTAGTTTCTGACAGTAGTTGACAAGTCATTACTGAGTAGATGACAAGTCATCATGTGCCCCGTAGATCGTAATTCTTTACACGAAGTGCGAGGGAAAGAAAAGAAAGTTTTCGCTTTATTCTAATACTAGCTTTTGCCCGCGGCTTCGCACGCGTAGACTACAAAATTAACATAGTTGTTATAAAAAATGATACAATGACTTTAATTATAAGTATTTTAATTACACGCTCGTCTTTATAAATAACTTTAAAATTTAATCGGAACCAATATTTTATATCAATGTTTTCTAAAAACTTAACAGTAACTTAATAGTCTCTAGGTCAGACTATTTCTAGGAAAGTATGTTCAGATTAAATAAGGAATACTCATACAATAAATCAACTAAAACAAAATAAGAATCTGAGATATATCTACCTAAACAAAATATGTATGTAGGTGCAATCTTTGCCGATTCCATCCTCCCTATGTTCTCTAAAGAAATAATAAAACGAATGTGGGACTTATGACAAAACAAAAAAAAATATTTATGTTATAACCCAAAACGAAACAAAAATAATAGTGTTACGAATTAATGATGAAATATTATTGAACTGTGAGAATGGATATCGAATTGACAACCGTTCGCTCGACACTCGATCAGATTGTATTTTTTTTACTAAGAACCTTTTTAGGTACGTAGGTAGTTGCTACATAAAAAACGTTAATTTCAATGTTACAAAAACTATAACCTCCTCGTTTTTAATATTATAAAATATATTTTTAGTTGTTTGTTGTACATACAGCTATGCTGTACGCTGTATAATGTGTGTTGTATGACGTAAGATATAAGCCGTAAGTCGTATGCCGTACGCCGGATGTCGTATTCCGTACGCCGGATGCCGTATGTCAGGTGCCGGAAGTTGTATGCTCTATGCGTTACGCCCCATGCCCAACGGCCCACGGACCCCGGTCCCCTTCCCCCGGCCTTCGTTCCCCGTTCCCCGACCCCTGGCTCCCGGCCTTCGTTCCCCGTTCCCCGACCCCTGGCCCCCGGCCCAATGCCGCACGTACACCCCACGCTCCCAGCTACAGGCCCCCGGCCCCGGGCCCCAGGCCACAGGCCACCAGCCCCCGGCCACCCTGAGTCACAGGTAAAGTAAGAAATCCAATACAAAAATATTGGTTTGCTTTTGGTATCCCATATTCGCTAGGTGCAAAGTAGGTGGTGGGAGAACCCGAATCGACCGCAGCGCTCACCGTGGCTAAAAATGCAACTTACCCCAGACGATTTGTCACTTTTTGCCTTTATTACCGATACGCGCGTGCTTTTAAAAATAAATAAACATGTTTATAAAATCATAAAAACATGGTTATAAAATCATAAAAACATGCTTATGAAAGCATGTTTATTTATATTTAAAAGTTCGCGTTTATAATAATATAAACAAGCTTTCCGCCTGCGGCTTAGACCGCGTGGAATACAAAAGTCTGTACTTGGTGGTATGACAATTTTTACGATTTAGAAATGTTTGTCTGTAAATATTAGAGATGAAACGGATATCCGTTAACTATCCGGTATCCGGCCTATCCGGCCCTATTTTCACTATCCGGACGGATACCAGATAGTTGTGCACTATCCGGCCGGATACCGGATAATAAAATAAGTAAATGTATATGTCAAAAGATGTTTCCCGCGACACCGTTCGCGCTGAATTCTTTACGCCCTTAACTCGTCTATATCGCTCTTTTCTGTGGAAACACAAAATTTTCTAAAACTATATCGTTTCTCGTTGTCTAATCTATTTCTGTATCAAATTTCATCAAAATCGGTACTGTAGTTTAGGCGTGAAAGCGTAGCAGACCGGCAGACAGTTACTATCCAATTCATAATATTAGTAATTGATTATTTTACACAAAGCAAATCTATACATATAATAAAACAGTAATCAAACCATTTCTGTACATTGAATATTTTTCAGAAAGAGTAATTAGTATGCAATATGTATGTGCTATAGACACCAAAACCATGGATAAATTTTTATTTTGTTTGTCTGTTTGTATATTCGTTAATCACGTAAAAAGTACTAAGCAGAATTTGATAAAATTTCATACGCTGATAGAACAATATCAGATGCAACTTATAGGCTATATTTGATTTGAAAAAAAATTGAGAGTGGCTCACCATACCTACCTACCTACGTAACTGTAGGGTATAAAAAATAAATCGCTAATGTATCATTAAATGAGGTGTCATTGGATAGGTCTTTAAAAATAAAATAGAGGTTTCTAAATATTTTATTTTTATGATAAAATAAATATTTTACGAGATATACGCTGCCAAAGACGATATACGCTGCTAATACCTCGTGGCCGGGTGAGATTTGGGTTTAGTTGCGGATATGCAATATAATCCATGTGGAAGATATTCCACGGAACTCCTCGAAAATCAACAGGATAAGCTCTGTGGTTAAACCTTATTTAATGATGCATATACCCATTAAACTAAAACATTAACTCTAACTCTGATACTGAATTGTGACTAGATAATGTGATTACTCTTCACAGGTCACTAAAAAGGGAAAAATAATAGCTTTTTGCAAAAACATAGAACCGACTTCCTCACTCTAAAAAGTAGAAAATAACTTTTATTCTTTTTTTCTTAAATTGAAAATAGATACAAGCACTGACTTTGTATAGATTGAAACAAGAATAAAGATTAAATTCTACTTTTTAGAGTGATGAAGTCGGTTCTATTTTTTGCCACAAATTATCATTTGTATATGAATAATAGCAGAAATTGTCGCGCGCGCATATATTCAAATCAAGTTGTAACGCGACAAGCGTCCGAATATCCGGCCGCCGGATATCCTGCTATCCGGCCGTGTCGATAGCCGGATATCCGATATCCTGTATCCGGCCAAACCACTATCCGTTTCATCTCTAATATTTACTATAGTTAGAGAAATAGTAGTTTTCTCTAATCTCCATCTTTATTCACCGCTAGTAAATTGTGTATATTTCTTTTAAGTTTACATAGAGTTTTATTTTTGCGTTTTGTTTCGTGTGCTTGGAGTATTGTATGTGATAAATTACAAAATAACCTAATAATATAATATATATGATTTCATAGCATGTGCCATAGTAAATTTTTATTATTTTTGTCCAAAGACATGTTGACATTTTTCATATACAATATTCCAAGTGCACAACTAGTTGATACTAGATTTCACTATTAAAGCTGTGATTGTGTTAAGTTTTGT
>LQNK01000274.1:54609-81020 GCA_001586405.1 Phoebis sennae | reverse complement strand
ATTAAGTGATTTACTAAAAATACACTTTTGATTTACGACGACCTGTTTTTTCTTAATATTTCAAATTACTCAATAGAATAAAATCCTGGGCTAGCATTTTTTTTTTAAATTGTTTATTTTTTCTTAGAATCACCAAATAAAGTAAAAAATATCAAAAAAGTCCGTGTGGCACGACAAAGTTAAAATTTTTTTGACCAGTATAGTTATTAATCACAAAAAATTTGATATAGCAAACAGAGATGAAAAATGAATGAATGAATATTACTTTATTGAACACGATATACAAAAAACTATACGACAACAATGAATATACACATATGCATATGACCTTTTCGCTATCTCTTCCAGGCTATCTAATGTGGAGTAGAAAGAAAAAAATATAGGAATATTTTTTTAAGTTCCAAATATTTGTAGATATATTTTTTCCTTCATGCTAAGCGTCCACATATCGGAATCGTACGTATAGGTTTCATTCTTTTTTTTATATAAGAGCACGTAAAACTGTCGGTTCTGCGTCTGATCTCTCCCCGGTCGTGTCGGTCTGCGGTCCCATCGGGTTATCAGAGTAAAAGGAATTACACGTGCACGTGTTTTCGCGCGCACTTATGCACAATAATAATATCTCCTGCGCTGCTGGCTAGTCTCTGTCGAGATTGGCCACCATGGCCGAAATCGGTCAGGGGGAGCTGCGATGCGATGCAGAAGGACCTATGTGACATTCTATACAAACAACATGAAATTTTATACGTACGACGACGAAATGTGTACGCGATGTAATCTTCAACTCAATAAAATATAACACTATTATGTTAAACATAATTGTGTTTAATTACAAAATATAATTCACTAAAGTACTTCAAGTAGTGTCAATTATGGAATAAACTTGCACCAAGTTTCAAGTGTCAAAGGAGGCAAATTAGTAATTTTCTTCCAACCCACGTATCTCCCAACCAAGTAATTTGGCAGTCAGTTTCAAACCGTGTCTTGATTATACTGAAATTGTAATATTCTACAAGGTATGCAATATTGCGTCACTTCAAAATATAATATTTGATAATCATAATTGCAATTATTGCATTTAAATTTATTTATTTTAACTTAGTAATATTATGTGTTATATAAAAGTTTATTTAATAAATAATATGTATTTTCAACACTGGAACTATAACACTGTTATCTTTTTTGCAGGATTAAATTATTGATAGCTTAAATAATTGCTAATCAAGTTTTAAATATGAATCTTTTTATAAATATTAACAAACATTTAACAAAAACAACTGGATCATTTCTTTAAATCCTAATTGTCAATATATAATTAAAAGTTATAACTCTATTTTGTTCACAACCAAGACAAACGAAACCTTTTTATATGTATTAAAAAGTCTATAATTTAATAAATATGCCTTGATGAAAGTAGCAAGTTGATGAGAAAGTTACTCCAGGAATTCATCAAAATTGTATCAACATTAAAAGACAATAAGAGCTTTGGTCTTTACCTTAAACAGTACAAAAGGAAAGTCGTTACACCATATTGGCTGGAGGCTTTATTTAGGAATGGCGACATCAAAGACATTTAATTATTGTACTAAAATGTTGATTGATGTTAATATTTGTTAGCCCAAGCTTTGCTACAGAAATTTGGCACTAAAATAATAAGGCTCTATTGAACTATTGTATTTAAAACATGTCACTTCTTGTTAGTTTTACACATACACCGATGAAAAAAGATGTTTTCTTCAAAATTATACTAATTTGATGATGACCATATACAAAAGAGTAAGAACCCTTGGACTTAAGACATTTTGGAATAGTTGAAATTATTCTCTCTCTCATGAGTTTATTATGTAGTAAAGAAGATGCACATACTTGTATTATACACACACATACATATTTGTAGTAAGCTAGTAACAGCTTCGAAGCGTGGCTCTTTCACAGGGGGTGAGATCTAGATATACACAAAACCTTGCTTTTGACAACCTGATGGTGCAGTGGATGTGGCAATGGTCTATTGCGTCGAAAGGTTCGACCCCCACGTGTAGAAACTTATGATCTGATGAACATTGTAATTTTCTTGTCTTTAGTTGTCTCGTTCCCATTGTAAAAGATTTACTTAACTTGGGACCAGTTGGTGTCGTTTTAAATATACCAATATATTTATAAAAAAATATTAAATTTATTACTCCTAACCTACAAAGAAATCTTTAAACTTACATAATTCTATTTGCCTATCAAAGACATCAAATCTAAGCTGAAAATTTCATTTATTTAAATAAATACATCGCAAAACAGAACCATCTCTCCTAATTTATATATTTAACAGCGTATTTGAGCTATTTTGAAAGAGAACTCAGTGATCTAGCAAAATCTAGATAAAACCTAAATTGGTTTTCCCGTTCTATTTATATGCAGATGCTGCCGCAATGTGCATCGCATAATTTTTGGGCCGTCAATCTTAACCCTCTTTTCTACTTTCAAAATGTTTTTGTACGTTCAATTTTATTCTTTTTACCGAAATAAAATCATCAAGAATAACTGAATATGTCATCGTGTTTCCATGTTTAAAATGTTTAGCTTTTTAACCGACTTCAAAAAAAGGAGGTTCTCAATTATTAGTATGTAGAGGATTAGTACGTCACTAAAAAAGGGATTTTTGAAATCTATTCAAAGTTGGTGTAAAGTTGTTAAATTGAAAATAGCGTAGCGCCGGCTTTGAATAGATTTCAAAAATAAAATAAAGTTTAATTAAATTACAATGCTGACTGAAATTTCTACTTTTATAAATATAATTATTGTACTTTTATTGTATTTTATTAGTTTTGATATAAAACGGTAAGAATAAAAATAATTTTAAAATTTGGTTCATTTCGTAAACATCTCCACCAAGAGAGGGTTTAAAAAACAAATCGATTTAAATGAAATTTGATACAGATATATTATAAGCAGAATAAAACATAGGATACTCCGTATCACAGTTTAAATAAACATAGTAGCGGACAAAATTAGTAAAGAAATATTTAATTAAAATGTATTGAAATTGTTTCAACATACTGAAACTGTTTAGTAGATTTCATATAATAACGAGTGCAAATTGTAGTGCAAATATTACTATAGAGACAAACACTGTTTTGAATTAATATTCCAATTTCAATAAACGTTCAGTTATTTGTACGCAACAAATCATTTTAATTGCTATTATGTTAGTGCTTGAAATTATATTAATAAATGTTGCTATATTTAAAAATCACTTTGCATTTTTAAATATTTAATCGATTAATGTGTCACACTTTATTTATTGAATAATGAATGAATAAATGCTTTATTTCGTACCAAAGCTTAAAGCTAACAACATGATGGGGGAAAAGATACAGTACAAAATAGGCGGCCTTATCGCTAAAGAGCGATCTCTTCCAGGCAATCCGTCGTAAAGGAATAAGATAGAACAAAGATTTCCCTGATTATTCAAATGATTTTTGGAAGTAAGACATAAAAATACTTTGTTTTATGAAAAATATTTTAGAACCTTCTAAATACCTAAATATGCTAGTTTAAATTTCAATTTAAATTTTTAACTGATTAAAAAAAATTGTTTAGATGTAAATGTTTTCTTATATTTTTACTTAATTAAAATTTCTAAAGGCAGCCTTACAAAGTCATTATCATGTTAATTAATTCATACCGAAATTATTTGAAGCCTGTAACCTCGTACGTATTGCTACGAGATCTACGGCGTAGCGCCTACGTCTACGTACCTCTACGAATTATTGCGTGCCGTTCATTGCTGCATATTAAACACAATACGCTCCACTAATCTTACATACGAGACAATGTAATATAAGTTTAGATTGATGTCTGTCATTCGCAAGGTAATTGGATTGCAAGGCGGAATATTTTATTATGTGGAAGTTAAATTCGCGTTACGCTAATAACATTATACATTGGAGTCGTGAAATGTTTAATAGTTTCAATTAATAGAGCTTTATTTTAAGCTGAGAGTGGATTATTATAATTTCATTTAGTTATAAAAACGGCCTTAATGAACAGAGAATCATAGAATTCTCTCGTTATTTGATTTCAAAAACAACTATTAAAATTTAAGTCTTAAAAATAAATTTTAATTATGTTGGTGAAAAGGTCTTGTACAATAAAGGAATTCTTTATATTTTAAATATCTTTCACAGGGACTAATAAGAGATCAAAAGTGCCACTTCCAACAAAGATTAGGTCCCAAAACAAATACAAGAAGAATGAAATAATCGCCGACACATTTGTGCATAATCTGTCACTCAACATGAAGAAAACTAAACAAGTCAAGGGTACTTTGCCCGACCCCAAATAAATATAGACCTTAAGCTGACACCGCATATATAAGGGTATGACCCGGGTAAATAAAGCCTGAAAATATGACCATTACACATAAAATATAGGAAGTTTTTATTCAGATTTTTATGTGTTTGTGTTGTAACATTATTCAAGGAAGGGGTCTTTAAGTGGCAGTGTTATTCGCGTTTATTTGCAAATTCGTGCTAACCGTGTGATTGTATGATAAAATAATATTTTATTGTAAAGCTAGTTATGTATTATGTGAGATATGAGCGTTTTTTCTATAATTATTTATATATTTAGCCAGGCAATAGCCACACTGCAATTAAATAGAAAATTATTTATTGGTTATGTGTAACAAGGGTGAACTTAATGCCTAAATGGCGTTTTCTACCAGTTAACATTTAGTAGTGTAGTGAGTGTACGAGTAGCGCAAGTATGAACTGTACTTAAATAATAAAAATATAAATCTGAATCAATTGACAAGTTAACAGAATATTTAAGGCCTACATTACATACTTAAAATTGAACGCTTTTAATTGATTTTATGTAAATAATAATAAAAATGCATTGAAATTACAATAAAAAACGATAAATACAAATAGGGAATAAGGGAATAGAAGAATATAGGGATGAAAAATATACACGATAAATGTTCAGAAAAAAATTAAATACACCTTTAATATATGTAATTTCTGATCGGATATTTACTTTAACACCTGGGCCTCAATTCTGCTATTTTAATAAAATTTCACACAATTACGATTTAAGTGAGAATCAATCATAATCCTATTATCATTGTGACAAATTCTGTATTCTGCTGAAACTTAAACATAATCGTAATACTATTGTAATGGAGTCGTAATTGTTAATTAATTTAAATTATTAACGGAATACCAATTGTCAAATCATGCCTGTATTATGAAAATCTGTGGGATTTACGTAGACATTTATGAATAATATGTGACCTATGATAGATTTTTCTTTTTTATATATTTTGATTTGTATTCTGTTGACATTTAAAGAATTTTGTAATTTAAATATTTATATAATTAATACAATTTGCTTGCCTAGATTACAGGCAGAATGTGTAAAATATACATACTAATTTACTAACATCTTATGTAACTACATTCAGTAAATAAAGTTATTTGAGTTTGAATTTGACAATTCACGTAGGCGAAGCCGCAAATATAGTATTTTATAAAAATACGTAAAATCTGCATATTTTATCTATACCATCAATTCAAAAAACAAAATAAAAGTAAGTTTTGTGCGACTTTAAGATCCTATTGTGAACTATCTTTAGTGTTAAGTGGTGTTAAGAACCCTTGAGCATTACATTGAAGATATTAATAAAGATGGCCGACATTGAGGTGGTCTTCATATAAGGCCATTGGTTACTTTTTGTTTGCTTTGCTTAGTAGTATGGGTATAGAGAAGTCTAGGGTCAAATCTTAGGTTGAGTTACTGCCACAGAAAGGTAATGTTTTTCGAGAGTATGTATTGTTAGTAACATTTGTTTACAGTAACTGAAATGTCAATGTCATGATAGTATAAAACAGTGGTGCCATCTATATAATTGATTATTGAGTATTATGTTGTATTTAGTCTTGAATGTTTAAGTATTAAATGCATTAGTTAACTTTGTGTAATATTAATAATATTTTTTATAATATTTAATATTGTTATTAATTATTATTGTATATTGACATGAAGTAAATCTAAAGTCATGTATCTGTTGTTTATGATATTGTCATTTACCCTCTCTTAAATGGTGTGTCACTGACTATTATAAAATAGGTTGTAAGTGTTGGATTTCTCTCAGACTGTTACGAAATATTGGATAATAAACATGTACGTGCTAGTGATGTGTATCATTGGAACAATTCCTAACAGTATGAATGCTCTTTGGCATGCCCTACGGCTTTACGTATTTTGTCATGTAAGGTCTTTTTGGATTCGATAGAATTCTACGAAAGACATGGCTATAATATAAATGACGCTTGCAAATCATAGAAAACTTCATAGAAAATTCAGTCAGGATTTCCGCCGATAATTGTTAATTAATCTTATTTAATGGAGAAAATTGCTTGCTCAACGTCTCCATAAAAGTATGTGTTATCAATCCAGAACCTTTACTTTCTGTAGTTGTATCTTTCGTAGACTTATACTTAGAATCCAGACTTTCATATAGTAAGTAGATGATCTAATAAATAGTAGTTCTTTGTAGGCTCATTTTAGAACACTTTTTAAAGGATTTAAAATGTAATAAACACTATTATACATTATTTTTTAACCCGACGCGTTGGGTTTACAACGACGGCACATTCAAATGACAGTTGTCTATCATAATGTTGTATAATACACCGCATTTAAAATCCTTTAAAAGTATTTTATGTAATAAGAAATGAAGTCACGTTAAAAAAGCACAAGAAAATACTAGGCTCGCTTAAGATTATTTATCGATCAAGGTTACATAAACATTTATAAATACGCCAATATAATTACCTTGTATACTTTAAGCTGATGAAACTAAAGTAATAAACCAATACTTAAGATCTACGGTTAATGATCACGATTCTAAGAAACGATAACTCTATTACGCGCATTATAGAAAGTTTGATATTGAATACTGAGCTTACATCGGCAATATATCCTGCTAACATGGATGAATCTGAATGTTTGAATGTTTGTGTGTCAATGACGCCGCAACTACTGAATTGATTTTCATGAAATTTTGTATACAGGTAGGCTATTAGCGGGATTAGGTGATAGGCTTCTTTTTATCCCGGTATTCCCACGGTTTCGGGAAACAAGCGAGTGCAACCGCGGGGCATATAAGGTGTGTTTCTTTTATTTAACGAAGTGTTTATATTATGATACACTGCAATTTATTTCTATCATTACAACAAATTTGGTACGTGAAGTAAATCATGAAAATCAGCAATGAAAAAAAATTGTTTAGGACGAAATTTAAAGTTCGCATAATTTTTTTATCATGTGGCCTTATATATTTTTACCATTTAAACATTTTAGTGAAATTATTACAATAAGAAACTACTAATATGTGTATTTCCGTCTGTTGTTTTTATTCACAAGAATAAATCTAACAACTTGATATTAGAGTCATTATCATAATTTTTGTGCATAACCTAAATATAATCGTTTCGTGAACTGGTCTATACATTGCTTTCAGTCAAGTAACGGTCTCTAGTATCAGTCTGCTGTCGCGATCATAGGGCGAATTAGTGTCTCAACAATCGCTCGGCCGTATGTATGAAAAGTAGACATAACATTTGTAGACTACATAAAAGTGAAGTAGATGTACATGAGAGTGACTTCTGTATTCATCTATTTTGTGAAACGAGCCTAGCTGCATGAGTTCATACAATCACCATCATTACAAAGCATTGATAAGAAAACAAATTGTAAACAAAGACTGGACAGAGGCCGTTTTAAAAATGGAAATCAAGCTTTGTAATTTTTTTTCTTAAGAACTCGGCGCCGTTCCAAGTTCAAACGTTCTTAAAGTTTCAAATTTCAAACAGGATATTCTCTTTCGCGCAGCCCTAATCTAACTGGGTGTTATCAAATTCCAGTTTCGCTTGAGCGCCGGTAGGGAGCGCACGTGTCTGTCGTGTCGCTGGCCTTTACAATTCTCTCGTGAAATGTGAATGTTTGTATGAAATGTTTCAGTGTTACGTAAATAATGTGATTTGATTATGAATGTGTGAGTGACGCTTGTAACAATGGTCGTGTTATTTTTTATATCTGTGTTCGTTGGTAAGTTAAACTTGGTTTAAGTTAAATACGAGTATGGAAAGTGGAGTAACTTTTATTTCATGTTTCAATTATTAATAAATTTCCATCTTATTATTGAAATTTTACGTTTGATAGCTAATGGAAAAGGTGAATTTACTTCATTATTTATTAAACCGCCCGTATTTACGCTCGCCGTGATCGAAACGTTTTCAGATATATTATATTGCATCGAATAAATTGATTAAAACTTCATGAAATATTTTTAAAAATTAAAAATACTTCAGAACTTTTAAAATTTAAGTATTCATTTATTTTTATTGGAAGCAAAAACAAACTACATTGAAATTAATTTATTAGTTTACGTGATACTCGAACCGAAAAACATAAATTCTAAATTCAAGAAACTTTATCTTCTTATTATTATCTTCTATGAACATTTTATTTTTTTTTTATAAAATTATATTGATCCCATTTTAAAATGACATTTCAATTTTAAGGGAATTTACTGAAACACTAGACACCTACGGTTAATAACTATGGCACACAGACTTACACAAAGCTCAGCTTTTCTTACACATATTTTTTATGTCTATGTCTATGTCTAATTATTTATAAAAAAGTGTAATTAGCTGTAAGTGTAAATGTGAGAAATATAATAAATTAAGAAATACCTAAAAAAAAGAGAAAATTAAACTATGTAGTCACTATTTAGTAATTTTTACCTGTCCACTTCAGGATTAGCGGACAGCCTATGTCGGACTCCTATTGACTAAAACCTCAAGGTGACCATACACTGACGCAATGGATCTCCATTGAGGAACGCACATGAATTCCCTTACCCTTCCCTTACCTACCTAACCTAACCAATCCTTGAGAATAGCTGGCCAACGCGTGACGTGAGACGTCACATGGGTTTTCTCACTTAATACGTTAAACCAGTCTTAATCGTGCTTACGCTGACCCTCGTGGAGAAGATGACCATTTGCTACGGTTGGTAGATAAATCCTTCCAATTGTTGCTAGCTAGTTAAAAGTAGCATGTTCCTTTTACAATACAAATAAAATTTAAATCAACTACATATTAAAAAAACCTGTAATTACTAAAATGATTTTAAAACATTCAAACAGAATTCCATTGTAGCCATAATTGTAGAATGTAATTACATTTGAAATGATGCTCCAAATATTCGTTTATGAATATTCCATTTGGAGGGTATTTTACAGTGATAGTGAGATTGAGTGACATTAATTTGACATTTATGAACAAATGTTTTGGCGGGCGCTGGTCTGATTTGTATCGATGCAAAATAATTTTATGTTCGTTAAATATTGGGAGTTCGTGTCAAAGCTGAGAGTTGAGGAATTTTGAATTAAAAATGTGATGTATTTTGTCTTATTGGAATTAAGTGAATACCACGATTTCACCCTTCATCAAGAACAATAATTATTTCAAATTCTTTCATGGTTACAAAGATTAGAGAATTCAGCAAACAAATAAACTTTTAGTGGTTTACTCCTTTTAAGAAGCTAAAACACTCAAATACAAAAAGAAAAAAACTGAATTAATGGAGCCACCTTTAACCGACTTTAAAAAAGGAGCTTTAATCTATAATTTGAAAAAAAAAATAATTTTTATTATGTGCCTCAATTAATTCGAAATTTTTCTGCATATTAGTTGTTTGAATGAAAGTCGTGTGTTATCATAAATCAAGTGATCACCGTTCCCGTAAAATCTTGCAACAGTATGAGGGCTTTGACGACAAGAAACTTTTCCAAGCGAAACACGAGACAAAATGCAGGAAGGAAGGTTTTAGGGTGTCAGTGAGACAACTGCGATGTCTTAACATCAAACCGAATGCTTCTTAGCTTACTGTCACGTAAAAGAGTATTTGTTCACCTCCGTTCTGTCCTAGTGAATCGGCTTACTATATAATACATTCTATATACTGAACAATACTCATTTATAAATAAGTAATGGACGGAATCACTGTAATGAAGAGAAAATGGACGGAATAATAATTGAGTATCTGGCATAAGCATCGAATGACCACGTTGAATGACGAATGTCAGTCAGGATGAAACTTGAAATTCATAGCTTTTATTTGATTTATTTGCTCAAGGTTTAGTGGAAATTACATTAGGATGGTTAAATAAGTGCTTCAAGTTTCATTAATTTCAAATGCAGACATTTATAACTTTTGTCGCCAGTCAACTCTACTATGTTTGTGAGTATTTATGTATGCATGTATGTTTGTTTTACGCAAAAGCTATTGAATCGATTATGATGAAACTTAGTAAACATATAGGTCCTTACCTATATGTTCAGAATAGCATATAAACTACTTTAAATTCCGGCGTTGCCATGTGATCAGAAGTTACGCGAGTGAAACCGTGGGCCGGGGCTAGTTATAAGGTATAATGAAAAAATCTTCAATATTTAACCTTTTATGACTCAAGGTCATAAAATTAACCCGGCTTAGTTTCTAGTTATTTGTAGGCACGTTTTGCTTTAGGCCATAAACTTAGATTAAAGTTAATGCCTAGGTGATATTAAGTCATGAAATTAAAAGCCTTTTTATGTAGGTAAGATAATCTTGTAAGTTTGTCTGGGTATATTAAGTTCGGGGTGGTTTAAATAAAAAAATCTTATTACTTGCACGGCGCAACAGAGAATAATGTTAGAAAGCCTATGTCTTCAGGGATAATAATATATGATTCCAAATGTAAAAGAATTATTTAAATTGGTCCAGCAGTTTTGGAGCCTATTTAAAAGTTATAATGCAAATTGATTAGAAAGAAAGAAGAAATAAAGTTTATTCCATACTCAAGCAATATCAATAAATACCAAACATAGAGAAAAATACAGACAATGAAAGTAAAATGAAAAGGAATGAAAATACCATTAAATACAATTAAAATTTAATGACGCTATTCAGCAGTTGTATAAAGAAAAATAATATGATAGACTTTATAAATGCAACAATTTTTTATAGGCTTACACCATTTTTTATGATCACGAAGTTTTGTACTTTATAATATAGCTACTAGGCTTTGCCTCCGAGCATCACGTTTATACAGGCTTCCTAAATCTATCTAACACATACATATTCTCTCAAATAAAATACACGTTTCTGAGATTAGTGCTTTCAAACATTCCAGCCTTTTCTTTATATTACATCATTATCATCATCATCATCATCATCATAGGCCTTTGCATCTATAACAGATGATTTATATAGCATCGCTATATATAGTTTTATATTACAACTCTTTAGTTTAAATATCTTAAATATTTACCCTTCTTAAACAATAACAAATAATTATTATTACTTAAAATATTTTTATATAAAAAAAGGAAAATTACAGTTTTGTTCACATGGTAAGGATTAAGTTTCAATCATGTCTATGACAATACAGTCCTTATCGTAATACCACTGCAGGGACTCAAACCGACTTAGTGCTTTATGATTATTAGGATCTAGATCTTAATCTGGCACTAACGACTAATCTAGGTGTCTAATCAACACCACTAACGTTCAAATTAGATCTAGGTAAAGATAAGTCTAGATTCCTAAGGTGACCTTTCTGTGCTAATCGCCAATATTAAGTACGTAAATATAAAGAGTAGGTAATTAAAAAAAAATGTGATGTCATTTCAAATTAAAAACTCGTAACAAAACGTGCGATGTTCATTGTCTATGTTTTTCCATCAACAATTTACCTTTAGACTTACAATTACCTTAAATTATTTTTTTTTTGTTTTGTGTATCCATTTAGTTATAGTTTTTATTTTTTTTCTGTGTATTTTTTTGTCCTAATGTGTGTGTTACTGTGTGGTGTCTTGTCAATAAATGTATTTTTATTTATTTAATTTTTAAACGAAATTAATCAACTTTAATATAAATACATTTGACCTTCACGTAAGTTAACGTTACAGCTCTAGGTGGATATATTTTGTCCTTATGCGTCATCTTTAAACAGTGACATTGATAACTAATGCCCAGTTCCTACAAAAATAAAACGAGAACGATACGGAATGTCCGTAAGTAAAACAACTCGCTTTGGCAATATCCTAACCCGTATTCTAAGAAGTTACCTTCTTCCACTCTGGTTACGTCAAATATGACGTATGACAAATTCCAATGGAAAATTCATGATTGAAATAACATAGAAATACAATATTTTATTAATAAATAGATCGACGTAACGGATTGAGATGTTAATTTTTCTACTCCGAAATGTTCTTAACGTGAGTGGACGTGAGTTAGTAGAGTTTTTTTTCCAAATTAGAATGTAAATTTTCGTTGACAGTGAGGTTGAGTGAAGTAGAGGAATGCTCGAGATACGTATTAGAATACGGTTGTAAGAGGCGTAAGTCTAAAGAGTATCTATGCGTGGCGTTAACATACCTACCAAAACATGGTTCTGATTAGTTGATTATAACCACTCGTTAATAAAAACGATTCGTATCTGTTGTACTATGACGTTCCGTCGTTTATAGGAACCGGGACTAACTGGCTGTTCCATTATAGCCTACGTCTGTAAGTGAAGATACAGCTTTCTAATGGTGAAAGAATTTTGAAATCTATCCCGTAAGTTTTGAGTGAAATCACACGTACAAACAAAAGCACAAATGTACTTTATAATCATACAGTATAGATATACCAATCTTTTTTTTTTATGTAACAACGGTCAAGCGGAGCATGCGGTTCACCTGATGTAAAGTGACTGACCGCAGCCCATGAACATCCACAACAGCAGACTGTCACAGATGCCTTGCCAGTTTGAAGGAAGAGGGAGAGAGAGGGATAAGAGGAGAGGATAGGAAGTTGGGAGAGGACTAGAACAGGACGGGAGAGGAAGGACATAGTAACTTTATTGGTGTAAGCGCAGACGTTTGAAGCTATATGTATAGAACCATTTATCCAGTAGGATTAACATTTCAAAGGAATCAATCAACTTTTACATAAAAGCGTATTCATACAGCTCTATACAGTTATGTTGCGTGATAGGTAAAACTAAAGCTTTTGTATGTTCAATGGTGATAAAATTACACAATGTAGAGGTTTTTTATAGTTTTAAAGGAGGAGTCGAGCATTTGGTCTGATATGAATTGGGTTTACCCTATAACAAAGAAAGAAAGAAAGAAAATACATTTATTGGGGTATCAACATAACAACAAAATAAAAAAGCATACAACCATATTAAAGTACCCCAAATGGGTTCCCACTCAGTGGTGAGGTGGAATACTAGAAAAAAATGATTTACAAAATTTTCCATAACAATTCATTAAAACAAATGCTCGATTGAGTGGTTTATACCATTCCACCATTAAAAATCAGTGGGAAGTAGCATTTTAAACGTTTCTGTGTTCATTTTAAACGTTTGGGGCTGTAGAACGTATGTTTTCTTTATTGTTTATGTTTTCATCACATTCATACCTGTAATAAAAATAAAGTAATAACTACAACATTTAAGGCGCTTATTTAAGTATATTAATTATGTAGGATATATTTATGGCTATTTTAATTATACAAATAGCATTTTAAATGTAACAGTGTTTTGTTTAGCCCGTGGGTTCACTGGAAGTCCTAATAACTTACTTATCCATTCCATCTAACCATCTTTCCTAAGACTGATAAATCACTTGTTATAGTTTTAGTGACGCCTGCTATGTTTCTGTAGGTATTCATGGGCTCGGGGAGTTCGCGGAAGAAGGCTACGGCGTGCCCGTGAGCCCCCCACAAGGTGTGTGAATCAACATTGAAGAGTTTTAGTCGGTGCAATTCTGACATAACCCGGTTGTATCCCCAGACGGCCGGGTATGCGAAAGCATTTCCCCTCGTAAAAAAAAGGTGTTCATGGGATACGGAAGTCGCTTAGCAATAGGTATAGGCGTAGGCCTGTATAGGTGTAGGCCCTTTTGCCTCTAACATAAATTGCTACACAGTTCCGTTGCGTGAAAGTTAATACTATCCAGTAACATACAAAGTAAAGCTCGTGTATCCTATTGTAATATAAATCAAATAAACCGTGACTCCATAGCGTGTGTAACCTTCGTGCTGTAATGTCGAAGAACGCAACACTCAAGGTGACTGCCCTGAGTTATTGCTAAAGGATCAATAAAAATACCAAAATAATTTAAGGAGTGATTCTATGGCTATTTTATTGCAAGGCTTTACGATTTCGTTAGTAAATAATGTGACTAAAAATAAATGGCACTAATTTTAATAGATTTTTGGGGACAATTTTGGTTTATCATTTTTGACCGTGTAACGTGTCAATACTCACTCTAAAGTATTTAAAAGAGGTTGAATTTAAAATAAAATACAGTAAGATAAAACGGTTTATATAAAAAGGCGGCCTTATCGCTGAATAGTGATTTCTTCCAGGCGACCCCTTAGGCAAAGGATAGAATTAACAAAAAATTTGAGGCAGGTGGCAATGACATTAAGTGCATGTATTTTAAAATTATATAGACTCTATTTTAATGAGTTAGTACACGTTGAGTTCAAGAAAAAATATTAAAAATAATATTATCATCATAGGCCTTTGCATGTGAAACAGATGATGTAAGTAGTATCATTTGTGCCTTACTTGTAAGAGGAAAAAAAACTTTAAAATTATATTATCGTCATAGGCATCTTCATTTGTATCTTTGCATCTAAAATAGATTATGTAAGTAGCATCAGGTCGGCCATTGCATTCGTAACTTACTCGTAAGAGGTTGATGCAAAAAAAATTATCGCGCTCACATTCTTGGCCCGGCTAACTTGGTAGAGCATTAAACTCTTAAAATTATAGAACTATAGAGTTATAACGATTGTTTTAAGAAAACAAAACGACACACCATTTATTTACAGACAATATTCACGAATATATAACAAAGTGATGAAATATACCGGGTGTTTTTTTGTGCAGTTGAAAAGCGGAGTGGAAGCTGATGGTATAGATATAAATTAAAAAACCATTATTATTACGTCAATATGAATGGCATAATGGTAATTAATAATTATAACGAATAAAAAATAAAAATACTTATTGAAATTAAAAAATATTTTTTGTACTAATATCTTCCCCTCGGCTTCTACTCCGCTTACTTATATTATATCCCCTAAAATTTTAAAAAAACCTGACCAGTGAAACCTAGACCTCAAGAGCATGTAATAGAACTGGGAAATCTCTATAACTTGCAAGTGTCATCCACATACATTTGGTCCTTTCCTCAAGCGTCAATGTTGCAGGAAAATAGATCATATTTTACGCGAGAGGGACCGTGATATTTTATTACAAGTGAAGTACAGTGACTAAACAATTTTAAAAGGAGTATGAAAGGTGAGCTCATTTTCAGAACAATGTTTTTGAAAAAGGTTGAACATAATTAATCGATGAATAAGACGACGATATGATCCACTCTCTAGCAGCTTCAAGTCGTGACGTCAGATTAAATGCTATCTTCTATTATAATCATCCTTTATTCAGTAATAATATAGTTACAATAAATACAGGGTGTGGCGTAAAGTATGGATAATATGGCACCAAATAAAGGTTGCTATGACGGTTCAGAAAAATATATTTCATGTTTAGTAAAAATCCCTCGGTTTTCGAGATATTCCATAATTGAGATATTTACATCATTTAGGTGACCATATAGGGTTTTTTACACCACGTTAGGTTAAGCTTTAAGGAAAAAATAAGCAAAAAAAATAACTTTAATAGCTGCTGATGGTGGAGATTGAAAAACAGATTGAAAAATTCCACCATTTGCAGTCTTGCCACAAAAATTGTAACAAAGCGAGTATTTTTTTGAAATAATCAATATAAAATAAAATCATTTATAGAGTATTGAAAGAAAGAAATGGAAAGTACTTGCGTTAAAACATAGACACAAAAAATACACAAGAAAATACCGTTTGAATATTTGAACTTTTTTCTGAACATAAAATATATATTTCTGAATCGACATAGCATACAATACTGCAGTTACCATTTATCACTCTGTATAACCAACATTGTAGTATAATATAAAATGTTAGTAAGTACACAGTATCAAATAGCCGATACAACGTAAACCTCATGAATTCTTGCGTATTCTTTGATCAAAACAATATATCATCGTCCGATGGGTCCTATCAATTTGGTGTCGCCGCGTTTGACAGCGGCGTGATGAAGTAATATTTTGTCGCCTGACACGTAAGCGCCCTCTTTATTGTGAATATTTTATCAAGTAATCAAACGGTTAATTCGTTTTTGGGCTGTATTAGAGGCGAGTTAGGTTGTATGGATGAGGGCTTTTGCCTTTATTGGTATCACATGTTTATTTACAAATTGGATATGCATGTAATGTTAGTACATGTCGATTTTTTATGGCATAGCTGGCTTGGCTAGTATTTTGGCTATTATTTAGTATATTTGATAGTTATGAATGAATTATGAATATAGGAATGCGCGTGTGTTCTTTATTTAAGATATTTAAGTAATGTTTTCAAAATCGTAGTAGAATAACTAAATTAGTAGGACTCTACGCGTACTTTTGTGCATATACAAATATAAATTCATAATAATATATTTAATACGAATATACTAAATACGATCTTTTTCATTTGATATTAGTTTTCTTCTTCATATTCAGCCCGGTGCCACCCAAAGTTGGGTTTAGGCGTTTTCATATACACTAATATTACTATCATTTAATATTAATTCATTCTAAAAATTATTTTGATTCTCATACGGGATCTTTAAATACTAAATGACTCTTAATACTACTTGGCCTCACTTAAATTTAAATAAATCAATTTAAGTTATACCAAGTACTATTAAATGTACAAGTAGTATGTAGATCTAAGTCTGAAATCATAGTCGTCATTGAACAAAGGGTTATAATTGGCGACACTTAGACAGCAGTAGTTTAGACAAAAACCATTTACCAAAGTTTACTAACCCCGGGGATTTACTTAGCACATTACACGCACAACTTTATCGACCTTTGTGTCAATAAAAACAGATGTTGGGACGTTATTAGTAACTATTTCTTTGAAGGTTCCATACCTAGGAGTAAGCCTTTCATTGTAAATTCAAAATATCGTCTTTTGTATAAGAGTGAAAAAATAGTTTCAATAAAAATTAGGTCGAATTGGGAACCTCCTCTATTTTTTTGAAAGTCGATTAAAAAAGTTTGTAAATCTATTAACTTATGTCATATTTTTCGTTTCTATTTAGTGTTTTATGCCTAATGTTATTTTTATACGATATTTACTTATAACTTATAATATTGCCTTGTGTTTAACTCATGTCGCCTTTGTGACCCTTTTCATTTAAATACCTAAAATATTCAAACACAAATATCTCTTCCTAATATGATCAATTCTAAAATTTATTACGTCATTATTTATACTAGTGATAAATTTACATAATACCTATTTATACTAAAATCAATGGCATAGCAAGAATAAAAAAACATTGTCTATAATGGGGACAACATATATCATATTTTCTATAAGCCCCTTAACATAGAACCTACGAGCGATCATCTTAGAAGACTTTAACGTATAAAAGATAAAAAATATCGGTGATTATCGATTCTAAAAGAAGGAAGGCTCATTAAAATAAAAAACGAAGCACTCTTGTTAGACCACCTAGGAATATAACACGGTTGGCTGGCTCCGCCAATTGATAGAGGATATTTTAAAAATTTCCCTCACATAATGATTTTTATATCGGAAATGTATTGTACCACTTCTAGTATGGAGCTAAAATTGGGTCGCGAGGGTTTTGGCCTAAAGCTAATTTAATATTAACTAGCTGTTAGGTTTTGTAAGAACGGTTTTCATGTGTTGAATTTATACACAAGGCTAATCCTTGTGACTGTTTTCTTTTATTAAATTTATTACTGTTTTTCTTTCTTTTTATGTACGTTAGTGAAATTTCGGAGTACCCGCATTACCGCAAATTTACGAACTTGTGTTCGAAATGATCTGATACATAATAATTATATTACATTAAAAATACTATGATGATGAAATTATCATTTGGTAGTGTGTTTTGTTGTAAAATAATAATTATTTTAACCTTACTAAATATACATCATTTAAATTATGACAAAAAAGTAATAACGCGTCTTGAAATTGCAAAAATAAAAAAATGCATTTTTAAATCCTGTTTCCGTTGAAAATGATTATTTGTTAATATTGTTCAAAAACAGCAACCGGTAACATCAAACAATACATCGCGCTAAGTAAATACACCGTGTACCTAAATAAATGATCAGATATTGGAGCGCGGATGTTCAACTGTTTATTTTGTTGCCAGCTATAACTTTCGAATATGCTTTAATTTTTTAGTGCGCAGTGTTGCCAGGTTTTCGATATTTATGCAATAGAAAGTCTATTGCATAATATATGTTTGGCAGTGTAAAGTAATTTATATGGCTCGTGATATTAAACTGTCTGTAAGTTGTAGAGTAATTTATTTTGTAATCAGATTGACTAATAATTGACTGCCTCGTTAGTCAGGTCAGGTCACATCTTTGACTAAAGATCGAGGGGTCACGGGTTCGAATTGCAGGTGGGGCCAAAAAATGGGCTTGGGACTTTTCTGATAAAGAAATCTCAGTAACAGCCCTGAGTCTGAAAGTTGGCCGTTGTGGAACAACCAGTGCCTTGGAGAGCACGTAAAGCCGTTGGTCCTGCGCCTGATCTATGTCCGATCGTGTCGGTTTGCCGTCCCATCGGATTATGAGAGTAAAGGAATAGAAGGTGCGCCTGTGTTCGCACGCGTACACTTTTGCATTGTAATATCTCTTCACAGCTGGCTAGTCTCTGTTTAGATCGGCCACCATGTCAGAAATCGGTCGGGGACATATTACTATTATTTTGTTGTTAATGTCACAAATCAAATACGTCATAAATGTTATTTAATAGATATATGATTACCAGTCTACAATGGTCTTTAGAAAAAAATACACGGTTTCCAATAATATGTACTGTATTGTTAGCACCTCTTAACCTCTCTTTATGACTTTAATATTATTTTGCTCCCAAATAGCAGTGAAATCAAACAAAATATCCGCTTAGTAAATAATCATCAAGTACCTAAATAAATGATCGGATATTGGAGCGAATGTTCAACTGCCTATTTTGTTGCCAGCTATAACTTTCGAATATACTTTAATATTTCAGTGTGCAGTGTTGCCAGGTCGCATATATTCGATAGACTTTTATTTGGCAGTGTAAAGTCATTTATATGAAGTATGGCTGTTGATATTAAACTGTCTGGAATATTAATAATAATTCATTCGTTAATTGATGCTGGGAAATTGAGTTTGAATATTTATAGCGTAAAATAGAGGTGAGGTTAATTTTTCAAATATACAATCTTTTATTATTTGTTTCAACAGATTCATTCTAGAGTAGTAGAGAAATCTATGTTTTCTTATCTGGCGAAAATACTAAACAATATTTTTATAAAATTTAATTGAAGATTAAGAGCCTATTTAATTATTCAAACCATGTAAGCTATGTTACAATTAACTATACGTTTAAAAGTTTTAAAGTAATAAAAATAAATTAATCTATCCGCCTATACAGAATTTCATCTCAATCAAGCAAAGTAGGTCAAATTTAACTTAAGATTTGATAGCAAACAGACATTGGCATAGCTCTAGACGTATAGATGCAACACAAGTTTATTAGTGTGAACAGCATTTTTGTATTTCGATATAATCTGATTACGAAAGCTCGCCCGCGCAAATAATCGTATAAAATCGCCAATAAACTTCTATGCTATTGAAAATATATTGTGTTTTTAATTTTCAGTAATTAAAAACAACGGATTTATTTAAAGTCATTCACAATGGTCGAATATTGCGTTGCGAGCATTTATTTAATTATCGTGGCTTATTTATTTTTATTTATAACAGCAGGCAAGCGGAGCATGCGGCTCACCTGATGTTAAGTGATTGAACGCAGCCCATGAACATCTACAAAGTGTCGCAGATGCCTAGCTGGCTGGAGGGAAAGAAAGGGGTATAAGGAGGGGATTAATGATGGAAAATTGGGTGAGGAGTAGAACAGGATGGGAGCAGAATGGGAATACAGATCTCCGGGCTACTCGCTCACAAAACGAAATACAGTGCAATACTGCTTCACGCCGACCTTCTGCTAGGGGGTGATATTTTCACCGGTGCCGGTGTCAATTTTGAATACAGATGCTTAATTTCTGTATAAAAAGTATCAGTTTCTATTTTAATTCAATTCTTTCTGTTATATTATGTAAGCCATGCCCTTAATGTTTTTAAATTAATAGATTTTCTTTTTAATTGGAAATTTTAACCTCACAATCTTATTTCTACGACATTATCTTAGTGTAGGTCTGCAGGTCTCATCAAATTGCGTAAAAACCTCAGCTTGATTTATATCTTTAAATCATTGAATGTAAATTATTTTGCATTGTTATTTAGTGCTGAGAAATTTACGAATACATGAATTTGAAATTTAAAACAGATAGAACTTATACAATTACTTAACTTGCTCGTATTATAGAATAATTCTTAAACAATCTATTACATATTACATTTAAAGCAAACTTCAAAATATTTAAACTTACATCACCAAAAACATATTCTATTTCAACAACGTTAAAGTCAGTGTCTTAAATAGCATATAAACTCAACCGGAAAACCTTAGCCCGCAGTTTCATTCAAAAGACTACTTTTCATATTACCTACGCTCCGTATAAAACATGAACTGAACTTCTCAATGCAGGCTATACGTCAACTACAGTAATATGATTTCATTTGCAAGACTCCGTTCATACAACATCGCCACGACTAACATTTTAAAATATTTAAATTGGATACTTGCAGTTTCGTAAGTGATTTAGGGGCTATATGAATATAAGGGACATGTTTTGTTGGCAATTTGTGTTGTTTTCGGTCTAGACTAGACGAATAAAATTGTGGCTTGAGTTCATTCAAGTCCGTGGAATCTTTTAAAATTAGCATCGCATTGCATAAAAATTTGTATAGTTTATAGTCAAGATATGGAAGTATATAATATTGTAGTATAGTCGATTTGTATGGTGTCCAATATAAACAAAAACAGAAATTCACAGTAATACAAATACATTAAACATTAAATGAAGTACATTTCCAGTAAAAAGGGATAATAGTACAATTCTAAAGCTAGATTAAAACAAAATGTCCTCCATCCAACAAACACAAACTCTCGTTTACATTAAATTGAAACGTCCGAAATAATTAAATCGTTAAAAGTGTCGTGTCGAGAGAGTGTAAACGGTCTGCAATCTGTCTGTTTGCTTGCTTTGAGCGTCGACACCATCGTATTTACTTTTTATTTCGATTCTACAGACAACCTTACACCAGATTGCAAATAGGGAAAATAAATATGCAGTCAGAGTGGAAATGAAATATCAACGGCAGCTTCAATGCATTTACGATGCTACGAATGTTTTTAAGGCTCATAACTTTTAATAGTCAGATGATGTTTTATATTTCCGATATAGACAAGTATATTAACGAAATATTTATAAATCTCACTGTATAATTCCTTACAAGGAAAGAATATTTATAAATCAAGAATTTTCAGGACTAAATTCCTTTCAGAGATGTTAAGTTTTAATGGAATAAGTAAAGGCGAGTTGCAATACATATATTATATATCAGACCTTAGGCAGGTCTGAATTGCTTGATATAAGTTTACTATTTCCACTACATATTTATTCGCTTTAAAATGATGTGACAACAATTTTCCATATTCATTGACATCAGGTTGGTCTAAATTATGTGTGAACTGCATTTAACTAAATATTACAAAATGATACACCTCTTATACATATCATATCTACTCTAACTTATACAATCAGCGTACAAGTCTTACATAGCGATTTAATCTTTAATTAAAGTTAGGTTTTCGGATCAGGACAAAGGTTGGGAATTACATTGTTTGTGCAAGTGATCCAATGTATTTATACACAAGATGGGACAACTTCTACGAATCCAATTTGGCACATGTGGATAATTAAATATTAGTGGAATATGGTGAATAAAACTTTATTTTGTTGTTAGTTTTTAGTATTCAAATTAAATGAAGATTTCGAGTACTATCAAAGCGTCTAATTATGTAAGGAAAGTTTAGAGTAAGTTTTTTTTGTGTAATTTTTTATGGTATTCAAATGTCATAGAAAGTAAAATTTTGTTTAAAACGCGTAAATCTTGAAAATTACTAGAGGTATTTGAAAAGTTCCTTCTAATGTGATAGAGATACATAAGGTTATTTGGCTATTAAATACTAAGTTGTTATAAATTATCTCCCTACGATTTTCTGCCGTATTGGTAAAGCAGATCTCGAGTTATAAGTGTTATAACAATCCCGTCTTTGTTTTTAATATCTATCGTATCAATATTCAATTATACAAATACCAATTATACATTTTAAAGACTCGAATGAAGCATTCATGTATTTAGTTTAAAGTATAGTCTTAATTTACAGCTTCAACTAAATAAATATTTTCCAGCACAATTCAACTTATTATATTTTGTTGCTTCAGCATTTCCATACTTTTGTTCGCGTTCAGAAACTTGTCTCAACGTTGGCTTAATTGAAACAAAATAAATATTAATTGAGGCAGTTTTCCGAAAACGCCAGCAAGTTTGTACAAACATCATTTTACAGTGTACGCTCCCATTACATTTAAAACGAATATGAAATGAAAGTTGTGTATTAAAGTAATGGTGTTTATTGAAATATTTTAACACTCTTATAGTTTAAAACGCGTTATGCAATTGCCAATGTTTGTATATTCATATTATTTAAAATAACATACATGTAGATGACATTGTGAGAAATTAATCGTGTAGCAAACTGTTTTAAAGATTTAATATAAACTTAATTTAACTTTTAATAATTCAGATTTTTTTTTAATTTAAAAGCGTTTTCTTTATTTTTTGCTTCCATCCATGTATAGAAAGCTAAACAAAGACTACTTCTTCTAAAAATCAAATGTGTTTTCTATAAATTCAAGTTATTTGCAGATAAATATTAATTGTGGTAGTTTTCAGAAAACAGCAATGCATTTGGCAGTGTACGCTACCATAACATTAAAAACGAATATGGAATTAAAAATATATATTGACCTAATGGTGTTTATTGAAATATTTAATGTTTTATTAGTTGCTAGCTGTGTCCCGTGGTTTCACACGCGTATACTTGTTTTACCCGTTTCTGTGGGATCGAAATCCTTTCTTAGCGGATGCCTACGTCATAACACCTACCTGCATGCCAAATTTCAGCCCGATCTGTCCAGCGGTTTGGGCTGTGCGTTTGTAGATCACTATGTCAGTCAGTCAGTCACATTTGAGTGTTATATAAATAGATAATCATAAATATAGAATGGCCAATGTATTTCCCGTATTATTATGCATAATTGGTTTCTTGTACATGTTAAAATAATATAGTGATGGAATTATAGGTCATGATTCAACGGGATTTTTTTAAATAAATAGATGAAAAAATTATTTAAAATACAATTATTTTTTTTAAAGTCCGTTTGCGTAAGATGATTCTGAAAAATTTTCAGACATATTAAAAATATTCTCACATACGATAAAATGTTTAAATATATTTATGCTCTTATACTAAATTCTAAGTAGAAATCATATTTGTCGCTATCAATGATCAACACGGAACCGACAATATTACAAAGTCATTCTATATTTTAATGGGACATTCAGATTATTAATATCTTACAATGAATCCATTTAGGGAAAGTCCGATTAAATATCATAAAATAGAATTATAAGCGCTTTTGAACGTAAAAAGCGACAATATTTGAAAATTAAATAATTTGAAGACTTTAATAGTAGTTAGTAGATAAATACTAACGGTTAAGCGGTTAAAATACAGGGTGTAAGCATAGTTCAACCGCATAGGTATAATCGTAAAACTAGATATTCTATTACCTTTTTATGCGCCTACCTATCTTAATTAACAATTTAAGTCACTACATAAATGTAGAAAATTCGTGACTTTGATAAACAGTGGTTTTAAGCACATATAAACAAACAAACAAAACAACTTTTACCCTTTATAATATAAGTATGTTACTACTGTTCTATTCTCCTTCATTATTCGATTTTTTCTTTCACCAATTTCTTCTATTTTCGTGCCGAAAACAGCTTCAAAAAAATAAGTGTAAACTACAGTCATTTCTCATAAAATAAGCTCAATAACACATAAAACAAAAAAGGTTAACGGCTCATATGGTCCAGCCCTATAAATAACAGAATAACTAAACAAAAGTAACGGTATAGTAATAACGATTTCCGGAATGTATCCATAACCATTCCACATGAAACTTGGCCACTGAGAATAAGATGTCCCCGAGAAGACCCAAATTAAGGTTCCATAATAGTTCTTATCTTTGATAAATTGCTATGAAATACGCAGTACATTTTTTTCTTGTGTTTGTTTTAACGCGAGCACTTTCCATATTAAATAAACATAATGTAAAACAAATATATTATTTTACATTATTGTTTACCCGACGTTTCGAACACTTTACAGCGAGATCCTTTAAATAGTGTTTTATTTAGTGTTATATTTTGATATTTTGGATTCCTGGGTATTTTAGGTAATAACTGTGTAAAATTTCGGCATGAATTAAACCAATTTTGTAGGGAGAGGGGAGGGGAGATAAAAAGCAATAAACACAAATAATGATTGATAACGCTGAATTTAATGTAGTTTTTGCAGTGATTAATACATTTTCAAATGCGCTTACTATTCCCGAAGCGATCTTCAATTATATTATCTCTGAGGGTGACAGATGGTGAATAAAAAGGAAATGTTTCCGCTGTGATTTTTCTAAAAATTTGCCGAGTTTTTTCATCTTACCCCGTGTCATGTAATTTTGTATGGTGATGAATACAAACATTTTTTTAGATATTTTCAGATTATTTTCTCCTTTTCCCTTGATATCAGTGATAAAATTAATTTTCCAATAAAAGTTTTTCTATATTTCAATAGAATTTACAAGATTTAATCAGCTACGACGGTACCCGGGGCCTGTCGGTCTGGTGTGGCGCGGCCTGCCCGGTGAAAAAGCAGGCCTTTTAGACCCGGTTACTTTAAACGACCGATCGTCATAGATACGTATCGTTTTCCTTAATGAGTGGTTATAATCAACTAATCGATACCAAGTTTTGGTCGTTATGTTTACGCCATGATTATTATAGATACGCTTTAGATGAACGCCTTGTAAAACGTCTAGTTTTATTTTTATAGGAACTGGACATTAGAGTACTGACATTGTAATTGTTTTTGTTTGACAAGAAAGGTTTCGCCTTACACAGGATGCGATAATTACTCAAAATTGGTCCTTCGCTGAACCAATACTTTAATTAATTCTGCTAAAGGTAAAGAAAACTCAAAATACTTATTCCATTCAAATACAACGTTATCTAGACAAAACAATAAAGAAATACAATTAGACTGAATTATTATCACTAAGGACATTTATAGTACCTACAGAAAAATTTTTATTTACTAGCTTTGCCACGGGGTTTCACTCATCATAAAAAACATCCTATGTCCTTTCCCAGGTTTCATTATTTAAAGGCAGACAGATAGACTTACTTTCGTATTTTAATACTAAGTAAAGATATATTTTATACTTTATCTATAGTTACATTTATTACAAACAGTACCACATCGGAAGATTACTGTAATATCCAAATTGAATAATTTGGATATTACAGTGAGTAAGTAAGGTATACGCAGTCAAAATTCAGGCACAAAATGATCTTAATATTCTGAACTATTTACTACTTCACTACAAACTACGGTCAAAAAGCATGAATTCCATAGAAACGTATTGTTTACAGCATAAACGTAAGTTATAGCTCCCGAGGGCAGACGTGCATAAAGTTGCCTTCATATGCTCTGTTTAAACTAAGATAGATAAACCCGGGAGATTTTATTGAAGAATAAAGTTTATTAACGGCTATTTGGAATATTATTTTTAACATATGAACATTAATTTTGCTTGTCACTTCATATTCCAGTCGTAAAGACCGAAGGGACAACATCTATATAAAGAGGTTCTTTTAATTTTGAAAATAATTATGAATACTTATGTACTTATAAATATTAATGTACTTACTGAGAAAGGTAGATACTTAATTAGCCTACCTGCTTACAAATAGTTTTTTTCTCTGCATATTATTCAAATATTAACGAATCACCACCTGAATCCAAATAACTGCTAGACATACTTAAACATACTTTGTTTTGGAAATACATACATACTATA
>LQNK01000274.1:24270-52976 GCA_001586405.1 Phoebis sennae | reverse complement strand
CGCAGGGCGACCCCGTCCATCATTCACTCACAAAATAGTTCGTAACAGAGAAAAAATTAATTACAATTTTACACACCAGAACAGATACGTGCGCTCACAATCAAGCGTCGCGCGAGACTCGACTTATGTACTTATTAATATGAATGCACTTACTGAGAAAGGTAGATACTTAATCAGCCTACCAACTGACAAATAGTTTTTTTCTCTGCATATTATTCAAATATGTATAACTAACAAATCGCCACCTGAATCCAAATAGACATACTTAAACATACTTTGTTTTGGAAATACATACATACTATAGATAAACTAACACCCAGACATTAAAAAATTACAATATTCATTACATCATAATTTTTTACTCTTGAGGATCGAACCCGAACCCTCCGGCGCAATAGACCATTGCTTCCTCTGCGCCAATCGGGTCGTCAACAATATTTTTTTTTTAATTTTATTTTATTAGAGAAAGCAACAGCTACAAAAAATAGGAAAAGAAAGATTTAACAAAAACTAAATACTAAGAGCCAATTAAGTTTTTTGCTTTTTATAAAATTTAAAAAAAAATAAAAATTAACAATATTTATATTTGCTTATCTAACCTTAAAATATAGCATAATATAAATAACCCTAATCCTGCCTGAGACGGAACCAATGCTTACCCAAAAGATTTCGTAATGTATTATAGGCTTTGTATTAAAAAGATCAACATCGGGAAAATCAGTCAAGCATATGGTTTAGATCTCAAATATTACATCGTGACTACGCATTTATCTTAATTTCCAGTTATTTTCTAAATTCCCCCGACAGAGGGGATCTCCCTCCTGGTTCATTTTAGGATTATTACGCCTGTTTACTTTTCCTGCGTTAAAACGAAAATACTGTCCGAATCCCAGATGACTTGCCAAATATTTCTTTACCGGTCCTCGGTTGGAATAAGAATAAGGTTTTGGGGAATTTTTTATCTTACAATTTGCGAGAGTAATGTGAGGCTTTCGTTGGTTAAAGAATAAGCGTTTATAAGCTTTTATAATAAATTGTTTTTTAGTAGGTGTTGATTTAAATAATTAGGATATATTTATGATGAGATTAATTGTTGTTTAATCTTGTTTAAATAGTAAATATATATTTTCAACTAGCTTTCCGCCCGCGGCTTCGCACGCGTGGGCTACTCATTTCTGTATTTTTTAAAGGCGCACAACAAAAGTTTTAAAAAATTACGGTCGCAGGACCGCTGATATATGCGCATGTCTATATTGTTTTTTATAATTTTCTATTGAAATAGGTTTCACCAAAATCTCACGGTGCGCGCGCCTCTTCAAAACACAGAAAATTAGCCCTATTATTATTGTAGCCCATGCGAGCGAAGCCGCGGGCGGAGAGTTAATTTTTTTTGAAGGTTGTTGAGGATTTATTGAGTGTTTTTACCATATTTACACGTTAAGAGTAAAAAAAGACATGACCGCAAGTCAACCAAAATCTCACATTGTCACGTGGCATGACAATTTCACGACTTTAGAAGCGTATATCTTAACAAATATTTAATCATCATGATGATGTATTCTCATTCAATGATGTATTCACGAATTTATTTTTTTACCCTCCGTTTACGTGTATGGAGAGCCACCCCTAAAATTATTTTTTCGAATAAAATGTAGCCTATAAGTTGCACCTAATATTGGTCTATCAGCATGTGAAATTTTATCAAAAACTGCCCAGTGGTTTTTACGTGATTGACGCACATACAAACAGATAAACAGACAAACAGACAAACAGATAAACAGACAAACAGACAAACAGAAAAAAAAATTCTAACCATGGTTTTGGTATCTATAGAACATATATTTTGCATACCAATTACTCTTTTTGAAAAATATTCAATGTACAGAAATGGTTTGGTTACTGTTTTATTATATGTATAGATGATTATTATAAGATATATAAGTAAAAATAGTCCAAGAAAATATAATGATCTTCAAAACTCTATAAAAGTATGATGATGTTTGAGCCAAAGATATTTCTAATATGCCACTTATATGCCATGTATGTTCTTTGCCACGTATACGTTCCTTATATGCCATTACATTGAAACATTGCATCCACGCCTTAGATCCGTTATTAATCCCAGCAAAATGAAGCCAAAATAAATTTTTGACGCCAATAACACTGCTTATTGTTTCGGCAATGATTTATTTGCTAGTTACGTTCGTGTTTTCAATAGTTGAGTGCCGGTTTATTGCAGACTTATTACGTATAAAAGGCTGTTTGCTTTTAGGTACACAATTTAATTTCGTACAGCTTTCCGACTTTGTTGATATTTTTCCGATAATTCGACAATTCTCGCGTCCCTCGAGTTATGGGTAGGCTTTTTGTTCGTATCTTTGATTAGTTCTTTGATGTAAATTAAGTGTATTGTGATGTTTTTTTGTTGCCTAGTTAAACGGTTCGATTATAAACCCCTTCAGCCATTTTTCAACTGAAAACTGATTTAATTTACTTTTGAAAAGTAAAGTGCAAGTACCTAAAGAAGTATCAATACAAAGTATAAGGTATATTATATAGGACCTAATTTAATTATTAAATAAATTTCAATAACTTTGTAAATATATATCAATATGTATTCCCTTTACATTACTATTAATCACCAAAAAATAAAGCAAATCGCAATTCAAGTAACAATAAAAAATACACATATATACACATCATTCAAAAGAACATAAATAAAACAGAACCAAAATACCAAACTTTTCCAATAAAAGGACATTGTTACTCGTAAAGATCAATAGAAACGTTTAAAAACTAATATCGAGTTTTACAGGCAATCACCATTCCAAATACAATCACATAACTAAGGGACTAATACACGATTTCCGATGAATAAAACATTTTGAATGTCGCCAAACCGCGGAATGCCGTTTGATCTTCTTCCATTCAATACGAACCAATGTCAATAGAACCCTTTGAAAGCATTTTATTGGTATGTGGGGTTACATAGTGTTTTTGCTAAGGATTTTTTGTTTCAAAGACGGAGCGTTTCTCCTTAGAAACAAGGAGAATCTTTTCTTATGTCTAGCAATTTTATATTATTCAACAGTACACAATTTTATATTATTATATTTTTCAACAGTAGTTATAGATCAATATCAGATTCATTCTCACATAAAAAAATCTTGCACTGCAAGCAGTAACGGCCTTACACATTGCGAGACGGCGTCAAGGTATCTCGTTAATACTAAAAATCCTTATTATACAAAATAATAAAATTTATGTTCAGAAATATTTATAATATTGACAATAACCGAGTTGATAAATTATAAAGTTGATGTTTGAATATAGTGTATGTTTTCCTTAGACTAAAACCTTTAATTAAAGCACAATAATCTAACGAATGATCTTTGTAATATTCCATTGAAAGTTTAGCATGTCTTGAAAGCCGATCAGTTAGATGCGTCTTTCAGCAGACGCAACTGTAATAGATGTGGTGGCAATAATTCTCAGGACTATCAGGATGCGCGAGGTAACATGCAATTGTAAAGCCCCGGACGATTGCCTTGTTCACCACCCCCTAAGATTGATATAGACTGCGAGTAGTATATAAAGTCAGAGTTAAACGTTTTACTTGACTTTGGCTGTATTAATTTAGAGTAATAACCCCTGCAATGGCTAAACAAATGCAGAGTTATATAAACTAGTACTGACTTTTTTTAATGCCTTTAATAAAGAGCTTAATTAGAAACCGATTATGTCGCTCAAATACAATACATACAAGTAGTACTGACTTAGCATCTATCAAAAAGCTAGCTGCGTCTTACGTTACCTTCCGAATAAATTCAACATTGGGGCCTTCAAGAGACGAGCGTATATGTCCATCAAAGGCCGGCAAAGCGCCTGCGACACTCCTGGTGTTGCAGCTGTTCATGGGCGGCGGTGATCACTTACCATCAGGTGACCCGCTTGCTCCTTTGCCTGCTCTGCCATAAAAAAAAATACCTCAAAGTTAAGGTTGTCACACAACATAAGTCCACGGTAATATCTAGTTCCCGACGTAATGAAATGTTTCTCTCACACGTCGCTGTCGGTCACCGTATTGCTCAATCTACCCATCAGTGATGTATTGCCCTAATGAAGAAGTCTCATAATGTTTTATTAGGCTGATATTGTTCCATTTGTCGAGTGTACTAGGGGTTGACAGCGAGAAGTGACTTTGTTTTATACGATGTAGTGATATATTTTTTAGATATAGCAATCCTAGGACGCCTTAGAGGATTTGTGATGATTAGTGATTACGGGTGTTCATAAAAAACTTCTACCTCATACGTATAGCAGGTGTTACTTTGCTCCCAAAAAATTAAACAAAATAGATAAGATCGCCAGGGATTACCAGTTTTTATAATTTTAACATAATCTATTTTTATAAAATTTAAAGGTGGCTGACTCACTGACATACAGATCTATTAATTCACAGCCCAAACCGCTTGGCGGATCAAGCTGAAATTTGGCATGTAGGTATACATATACCTTATAACATTATGACGTAGGCATCCGCTAAGAAAGTATTACGATCCCACGGGATTAAGAAAACAAATATATGTCGGTGAAACCACGGGGCACAGCTAGTATTATATACAATAGTAATTACTCCGCAGTTAAACCAGATATGATAAAAGTGTAAAACAGATTTTTTCCATTACGCTACACGGTATGCTATTTTCGAATATTCAAACGAGAAATTTCATACAATAAAATAAAAACATGAATTGGCTTGCGTGAAATGTTGACAGCATGTATTGAAAACACGTGTTTGATGTAAAAATTACAGGAAAAGCAATGTTAGTCTCCATTATATCAATCTATACTAATATTATAAAGCTGGAGAGTTTTTTGTTTGAATGCGTTAAACTCAGATCCGATTCGAAAAATTATTTTAGTGTTAGATAGCCCATTTATCGAGGAAGGCTATAGGCTTTATATCATCCCGATATTCCCACGGGAGCGAAGCGCTGGGGCGCAGCTAGTGTATAATAATTTCCAATGATTATACTTCAAGTATGGATACCAATTTAATCTATACTAATATTATAAAGCTGAAGAGTTTGTTTGTTTGTTTGAACGCGCTAATCTCAGAAACTAATGGTTCGATTTGAAATATTCTTTTAGTGTTAGATAGCCCATTTATCGAAAAAGGCTATAGGCTATATATCATCCCGATATTCCCACGGGAGCGAAGCCCTGGTGCGCAGCTAGTGTTATATAAGATCGTTGTTTTTGTGAAAATTTTACACAAAGAACGTTCTATTAATGACATTTTCTACCCACCTTCGCTCATTTTTTCCAAGTTCCCAAGAAAACAAAAATTTAATTTTACTCTCAGCGTAATATTCAGTAATGGATGTTTTCGTTACCTTCAGTCTGCTTATAAAATTTTATCAAATTTTATACATTCCCGTACGATAAACAAAATAAGGTAAAATATAACCACCGATAATATATATGACAGTCATATGACTATAGTACATATATTCTATATATAGTACACAAAAATGGAGTCAAAATTATATGGATATAAGGCTAAAGACCACATTTATCGTATGAACATCTTAGTAAATTATTATATCCATCAAATTATATATTTTTAATCTCTTTAACAACCTTTTTCTGAGTTCCCAAAACAAAAATTAAATTTTGCTCTTAACGTAAATTAAAATAATGGATGTTGTCGTTACTTTCAGGCTCCTCTAAGAATATTAGCTGGCCCCGCGGTTTCTCCTGCGTAAACGAAGAGAAGTAGCCTATCATAATCAGAAAAGTATTCTAGTAGTTTCGAGGATAAGGACAATTAAATAAACAATCTTCTTCTCTTTATAATATCGCTTTCTACGTCAATGGGTTTCATCCATGTAGGAGCGTAATCTAAATAATCTTTCACATACTTTGACGATTACCGCCTTTAAACAAACATTCGTTTTATTTTCTTTATTTTATAAGGTGAATTTTAAGAATTTGGTGATGTAAGAAAACGATGAAAGGATCCCAAATCAGTCAGACAAGGATCACTCGCACCACTTTGAACTGGACACTCTTAAATAATAAAACATTTATTGACACTTAAATAACAGCCACACAGAGAAATAGCGTAAAAAATAGAACAGTAGAACCTTTAAATTAACACGGAGCAAAAAAAATAAAAATAGTGAACAGAATATACTGTAAATTAACCTATTGTGTGGTAGCATCTCCCCCCAAATGGGGCTGTAACAGCATGCACCACGTGGGTGGTGGGTATAGAATACACCAACAGTACTAGGTTTCAGCGGTATTCATCTATAATATTACATTAATGAAAAGCTTTATTACCTTTTACATAGATAAACGAAAATATAACCAGTTTCAATGTGCCGATATTATGCTTCATCACATGAAAATGGCGTCAAAATTGATAGCTGGGCCCGACGATGTCATATCGTAAAATAAATTGTGGAGTGTATAAGATATTATCAGATGCTTTTTATTTATTGTAAATATATCAAGTTATTGAAGGGTTCGTGACGTTTATATTTTATTAGTGTTAGCTGTGTTTACAAAGTATCGAAATAATGTGTAGGTATAGCTTGGACTAAGATCATTATCTTTCCCCAGGCCGGATATGTGAAGGCTTTGTCCCTTGTAAAAAAAGGATATGTTTAGGTGGGTAATCGTAATGTTAAGCTTTCTCGTGTCAGTATTATACACATAGGATTCATTATTATTTGTTTGAAATGCGACCTGTATGATAAAGATCATTGGGGCCGCACTTGCGCGACGTTCTATACTAAGTATATGAAATATACTATCTACTGATGCTGATATGTGGAACACTAACTTAAACGGATAGTTGATATACCTACCTCAAGGATATATACTACTACATATTTAAAAAAGAATCTATGGTGGGATTTAGAAACATTCGCTCCATGCTCCATCTGTCAGATGAGTTTTTTTTTATTGACGTTTATTAGAAATAATATGTATCTATAGAATAGATATAGATATAATCTATATTTATATTAAAAACAGGAAATATTTGATATTTTGTTTATTTGAATTGCAAAGGCTCCGAAACATCTGGATTTTAGATGAAATTTTGTACAGAGATTATTTGAAACCCGAGAAAGGATATAGGGAAGGTTTTATTACAGAAATCCTACGGCAACGGGAGATATCAGCGGGGAGCTCAGCTAGTCTTAGATATTTTTTTAAGAATAGAATAAATGCATCGCAAGACAGGTTATAGAAACGTACGACCAAACTATTAAATATTGCTTATTATTATTACTAAATAAAATACGTTTTATAGGATTTTAAACCAATCTTCCAAATTCCAGAATCTGAGCCAATTTTCCAAATGCCATCTTCGTGGAAATAAGTGGAGGTAGACACACCATATTTGAAACCTTCATGAAAACAACTGTCGTCATCCGTGACCACGCTCGTTGTAAAGTGTTCGAAACGTCTCGTTAATAATAATATAAAATTTACAATAAACCGCGTTTAAAATCCTTCAAAAGTATATTAAATATGAAAAGAAACATAAGAAAATACTAATTATTATTACTATTATATATATTAGGACTTATATAGGGTATACACGAAATTCATTATATTATACCACAATAAACAAGGCTAGTCTAACCAGTAGTACGTAAAGCAACCGCATTTCTAAGCCTTAAGATCCCTCAAGCCCGAGTGTCGTTCAGACTTGAGATTTACACAAGCAGTTAACAAACTAACACAACTTCTATAATAAAATCTCTTTTTATTTGTATAAAAGATTGTTTCTCTTTTGTTTTTTCAATTAAGAAAATTTATTTTGTCTTTAGTATGAATTTTGTATAACATTAAGTGTTATCAATATTTTCATACTCGATTTTATTATCTATACATATATGATAACGTTCACATTTTGACGCAGTTTGCTTCACACAAAGATAGTTCAAAATTCAGATTAGGTTACATGCAACTCATTTAATAAAAATCAACACGTCAATAATCCACCATTTTACGGAAATTTTTAGTGTGTCGAAACATATTTTGTTTTTAATTCTCTTTTTTATTCTCCACTAACATTAGCAGATAAGACTTTTTTACTAACAAATGGATCTACGTTAACCGAACTTAAAATGAAAATAAAAATAAAATAAAATAAATAAATATATTTAACTAAAACTAAAATGCATTATGTTGGTCACATCACAGCATTATTTCCTATCACGTAATCATAGAAAATGTACTCGTATATTGAAACTGTACGCTTTCATTTCAACCTGTCGACCTATATACTGCAGTCGATCAACCTTAAGCTTGTTAACTAAAAGATTTTAAACCAAACGTTTATAACCAGTTTCACAAGACTTTAAAATACCGCAAATTCACATGTACCATTCTAGAAAACTAGCTGTTTCGCGCGGTTGCGTTCATTTAGCATAATGTTAAAATATAGCTTATGTTACTCGCGGATAATGTAGCTTTCGAATGATGAAAGAATTTTTAAAATCGGTCCAGTAGTTTTTGATTCTATTCATCACAAACAAACAAAGTTTTGCTCTTTATAATAATATCAGTGCAGAAGAAAAAATGCTAAAAACCTGTCGACCGATGTATAAATGTAGCTTGTTCACTTAAAAAAAATGAACTAGAGGTTTTATGTAGCCGTTCACCGTAGGTCCCATATCCTCGTGAAATTTACATAGAAATAGACTATCATTCTTATAAAAAAATGCTGCTAAAATGTATTAATAAAAGATTTAAATTGAGAAAGACTCACTCCATTTCAACCTGTCGACCTATATACCGCAGTCGATCAAACTCTAAGCTTGTTAACTAAAATATTTCAAACCAAACATATATAAACCGTAGCAGGTCGTTATTTTCAACTTTAAACAGAAACTCTAAACCGCAAAGTTTACCTTAGCTAATTGCTTACCTGAACTAATATGCATTCATATATGTCACCCTTATTCCACTTGGAGCCCCGAACGAACTACGCAGAAATGAGACAGATATATTTAAATTATATGTAATGAAAAGAGATGTAAGAGTAAAGGAAATGACAAATATAGTATAAGAGGACATGGGGTTTTATGTGCGTTGTAATGCTTTCACTCAAAAACTACTGGACCCATTTCAAAAATTATTTCAGCATTATGCTTCTTTACTGAATGACATAGGCAATTTTATATCATATATATTAAATAACATTATGCTAAAGTAGGTAGTATACAATGGAATTTAAAACAATATCGTGTATTTCTTTCTTTTGTGAAAGATAGAATACAGGAAAAGATGCTATTTAATGCAAATTCGTCGAAGTAAAGGACAAAACCTACAAAACGAAAGCACGACATCAAAATTAGCCAAACATTACTTGAAATTGTCTTTACAACTCAGTGGATTATACAAAAACTTTCTGTTACCGACAAACTTTGAACATAAAGTCAATTCCGTAACTCATATTGAAGAAAAAGGTCTTGGCCTTATTCAAGCTGACCTTGAGACAATTCGATTGTTTCATGAAATGTAGGCCTTTTGTCTTCAAATATCTGTCAGAATCCGAGCTCTTAATGGAGTTTAGTTCTACGCAACAGGTACCCTTTGAAACATGTTCTTGAACATGGTTGTTTAATAAAACGATAAAATAAAATGGATGACATTAAAATCTTAAAATGTTCTGTGTAACATGGTTTCACATGCTCGACTGATAGCGGTTATGGTGGCCGATCCCAACGGGGATCAGCCAGGTACGCATTAGATATTATAAAGCAAAAGTGCGTGTGAAAAAACAGGTGCACTTTTTTTTACTATCCTTATCCGATGGAACGGCAGACCGACATGACCGGAGAGAGATCAGGCGCAGGACCGACGGTTTTACGTACTCTCTGAGGCATGGGGTTGTTTCAACACCACCAACTACAATTTATCGCAATACATAATTATACAAGTGGTATTATTTCTATATAATATTCCATTGCTTATACTGACTAATAATAACAAATTAATAGAAACATTTACAGTTTTAAGGAGTGTTTGATCTGCATGTTTGTCTAGGAGTGGCTCAAAAAAGTTAAATATTTTATGTATAAGAGGTGTTCTGGCCTCCTTTTTCTGTGACCTAAGGTTCTTGAACCCTTGATAGCCTAAGGCATGTCATTAGCCGAGGCAGACCTTCAATTCTAAGTAATGTTACCTTACTAAAATGAGAAAAGCAAGCCGAATAAATTTCAAGTAGGGTTACCGTACCTTTTCATCAAGTTTTGACATAGTTCAGAATATTTTACTCCTAAAATGCACAAGGAAAATATTTTATAATGTTCGTGCCACTCATGAACAGCCGTGACACAGCTTTTCTTAAGAAGTTGTTATAAATAAAATATTCTACAGAAAAAGATTATATAAAGTAATACAGAATAAAAAAGGAGAAGAATACGATGCACATAACAATAACATCTGTGCTGGGAAGTAACTTCCTTAACGCGAGCGTAATCTAATTATTCCCAAAGCAATGCTCGACTAGTACTGAGCAGATTATAAATAACAATTCAGAATTGAACCCGTTTAATACCCCAAATAATAACATATTGTAGAAGGGGCCTTGAAATTGCGTAGCGTGCACTAACAATAGTATAATACTATGAATAAACAAACTGAAGGAGACATGGAGGTAGAGTGAAATATTTCACCCGATATAAAGTGGTCACTGCCGCTTATTAATCCGGCTACCTTTCCTTAACAAGGGGATTGTATAAAAAATATTGTTAACGATACAGAGTAAAAGAACAATATTGGAGAAGAATACGATACACACAATGTTGATCAAAACATCTGTAGAGGGGAAGTGAACTACTCTAACGCAAGCGGAATCTAATTAGTCTCAAAGCGATGCTTGACTAGCACTGAACATATTATAAATAATGATTTCAAATTGAACCCGCTTAATACCTCAAAATAATAACGCTCCGTAGAAGCCTCGAAACCACGCGCGCACTAATACTAATAACAATATGAATTCACAAACTGAAATAGACAAATGGAGGCAGAATTAAATCTTGGCATACGTACTTACCAGGAATAAGTTCCACAATTTCCGACATCTTTAAATTAATAGTGAAATTATACTGGAATGGAGAACTATTAATTTAAGTGTTAATGCGAATACCATGAATTCAAGCGAACATAGAATATAATTACGTAGCTAGTAATTAATGTGTTTTCTTTTTGGTTTGTACAAGATATAACCTGGACACAGGTTATATCTTGGCATATGAAAGACAAAGTACACGTAATTATCAACTATATTTTAATAGGCTTGGAATGATGAATGTCACTATCATACTACCGTATTAGGTCAAAGAAGCCGCTAAAAATATCTCAATTTGGCATGTCATAGAAGACGAACCAAAAATGGTCCATTATAAAAGTTTTGTGGTACTCAATTAAAAGTGACCTAGGCTTTTTAAATAGTATAGTCAGCATATTAATAATGTTTTTTTATAGAATATTTTCGATTTCTAATTGAATCCTACGTAATATAATATTTTATAGAATTGAAATATGAATCCTACGTAGTAAATACATTGTATAAATTTTGAATGTGTTTTTATGCAATACATATTAAAAACAAATTGTCTAGACTGGAAAATTGAGTCAATCAAGCGAAACGCTGTATGATACTCTTTGTGCTTCATCTCCTTTGAAATTCATTAAGAAACGAATTAGCTTCAGGGTTCTACAAATTGTGAAAATAATTCGAACAGGGCCGGGTTTATAGCGCACGGGTGTAACTAACTAACCGATTTCAGGCCCTTGGGGATCAAAGTACTTTCAACAGTCAATATTTTGGGCACGAGGACCAAAATTTAACCGATTCACATTATCTGTGGATGCTAACTTTGTAGATTATTTAGCTCTTGATTATAAACTATTTTCGGTACTTTTATTATTGTTATTTATGAAGACTCCGGAGCTGAGTTCTACAAATTGTGAAAATAATTGGAACAGGGCCGGCCGGTCAAGTTTAACAGTACACGCGTGAGACTTACTGACTAATCTTTTTTAGGTCCGCTTTTAGTTTTTACCTGATCTTTTGTAATAATTTGAGTATGGTTCAAATCCTAATATACAGTCAATTTTTATTAGTGCCTCTTTTATATGATAGATTGTAGATACAATTTAAATTAACTAATATAGAGATTGACTGACGAAAAAATAATGTTTGCCTATTAAGATATTAGGATGTTTTTGTGTAAATGACGCTGCACATACTGAACAGATTTTAGATAAGATTTATATTTAGCATATCAGATTATGTAATAGGAAATATTTTCAATATTGCTTTAGAAACCGGAATACCCCCTCCAAAGCATGCAAACCTACAGAAACTAGTAAATCATTTATTGTTTTTTTTTTCGATAAATAAAGTAGAAGGAAGAAAGGCTACATGTAAATCGACGAGAAGCAGTGTTACTCTGTGTTTGTGAGCAGTCGCCCGGAGGCCTGTATTTCCATCCAATTCCTTTTCCGTCCGGCTCTACTCCTCTCACGACTTCCTACATTAATCCTATCTTTATCAAACCCCTTTTGATCAAGCTGACAAGGCATCTGCGACATTTTGATATTGTACATGTTCACGGGCTGCGGTCATTCACCTAACATCAGGTGAACCGCATCCTTGCTTGCCCGCTGTAGAATGAAAAAAAACAAACTTAAATTATCATTACAGGGTTAGCCTAATATAACAATGCAGAAACTTATTTTTTTCATAAGTATAAAATACATTGATACATTTAAATAATGACACTACTTAATTTTGTTTATAAAAATGAATATAGTCCCTAGAGCTTCGTGAATCAATCCGTCCCTGATTTCCAACGATATCATACGAAAGTTTAAATTATAATCCAAATTATTAGGTTGAGGAAGGTTCATAAGGGCGCGTGGTCTAATTACGAATATAAACTTACTCAATCAGCCTCCGAAATTACGTTACGCTGATTTTCACAAAGTTAAATTTGATTTATGGTTCTATGAAATATCGTTTGCAAAAACACGGTTGTTTTATAAAGGCGGACATTGGAAAGTATTTTTATAGTGTGTTTTTGCGCTGTTTTATTATTTTGTATGCACTTTGTTTCTTGTTAAATTAAGAGATTGATTTTTTATAAGGAGATTTATGTTGCTATGAAATATTGTTTGCAGAAACTGTGTTTTATAAATACCGGCATTGGAAACTATTTATACATTGTGTGTTTGCTATTTTTAACGTATTATTTCGTATGTAATTTGTTTCTTGTTAAATTAAGAGATTGATTTTTATTAAGTTAATTTGTTTTTCTATGAAATGTCGTTTGCAAAAGACGGTGTTATGTTTTATAAAGATCGTAAGTGAATATTTTTACAGTGTGTGTCAGTTTGTGAAATAAATATAAAAATGTTCATTTGATTTTTTTTTATAATGTAGAAGTTTGAAATGTTATCTTTGATGTTCGTACCAAAGAGAATAAACTAATAATAATTATTCATTTAACTTGTAAACGCAATTTTATCAAAATATAGCTCATGTTTCAATAACTTTGTAATAACGACAGGATTCTTAGAATTGATATAGAGTTTATAGTTTCAATCATTTTTGAATGAAAATACTATATTGCTTAAAACTTAGGGATAAAGGACAAAAGGCGGTCTTATCGCTAAAAGAAAGTGATCTCTTCCAGACAACCTTTACAATGAAAAAAGAGTAAACATAAAAAAAAGGTTGGTGAGAGAAAGGAAGACAAGAAGAAGTAACAATGAAATTGGATAGCTGTTTTTTTTTATATAATCAACATAATCGAGCATTAAACACAAAAAAATGTTATAGTTTTTTAAACTTATGCTAGTAAATTAATTCTTCGAGAACATGATTTTGTTAGTAATTAATATATAGGTTAAGTATCTGCCTAACATAAAAAAATATTAATTTGTTTTAGAACCGACATTTCGCAACAAAAAGTAATGTTATTTATAGAGTTTCACTCACTCTTTTTCTACATTTTTTCTTTCGAACTTATATCCTGTTATTTGAAAAACTAGGCACATGTGAAACACGAGACATCCTGTTATTTGAAAAACTAACCACATGTGAAACACGAAAACAGTGTTTTCAGAGCTACCCATTCCCGGTCGCACAATCAACATAAACAATAATTTGAAGCGCATACCCAATGTGACTATTGTGCCAGTTTCACACAATATAAACTTGTATGTAATTTTTCTCAAGAATAGACAGATATTTTTAGTCACGTCCAGATTTTTGTATATATAAGCGTAGCATAGTTTTTAAGGCGTAAAATTTTAGTATACTTGATAGACTACTGAAATGCATTTTATAAAACTTTATAGAATAAAACTGTTTTTTACACTAGTTCCACATTTTTTCCAAACTTTCGAACAATTGTCATCAGGTAGACTATAGATGATGGTTGTTCGAAACCGGTTTAATTCTTTAAAAAAAAATGTAAAATTTTAGATAATATGATAATAGTAACCTCGCCTGGTTTTCGCCATTTTTTTAAATCTTCCCGCTCCATACAGTGATAATGTATATCATATCTGCATTTTAATTTAAGTACAATGTATAGATTTACATTCAATGTTGAAATGTAAGTTTTGTATCAAATGTACAAATCATCCGGGTAGTATTCACTTTTATGTAAATAGTTACTTATTTTATTTATTTATTTATTAAATAGACACACTATTGGTTTTTCATCAATGTGTACATACTTAACATTATAAGAAGAACAATAGTCTGGATAATAAAACCTTTTAGAGTGTGCACAGCACTCATAAAGAAGCAATAAAAAATGGAAAAAAACATTCTGAAATTAACATTAACAAAATAAAATAAATAAACTATTACTTATACTTATTATCACGACAAAAATTCTACGCTGAACAAAAATTGTTTACAGTGTTAGCCACGCTTGGACATACAATCAGAATGAACAATAATTTGAAAACGCATACCGTTTCAGACAATATAAACTTGCACGTAATTTCCCTCAAGAACGACGGTTTTCTGCAAATATTTTTAGTCGCGTCGAGATTTTCATAAATTAGCATGGAATGCGAGCGAGGCGCAATTTAGTTTTTGTTTGCAAATGTTTAATATGTGGCTGGTTTTAATTTTTTAGGCGTATATCAACATTTTTGATGTGAGACTTCTAGCTGAAGAAATGATTTAAAACGTGATGTTTTGTCATTTCTATCCTATAAGAAACAGACGAAACTGTGAATCATAACAACTTACGTATCGTAGGCACATACGAACATTCTTATGAAGTGGAAAAATTAAAAGGCACTAGCCGAACTCCACTAATGTAAATCTGATCTGAATCAAAAAGCGTACAAAATACCTCTTTACCACTAAGTGAACTTAGTTATGAGCAATATATTAAAGAAAGGCTATTTTCAAAAGTTCTGTACCACGTAGTACCAAAAAAATCTTGCTTATAACTCCGAAATATAAGTTTTCGAGGTTCAAACATCCAATAACTAGAAAAAGTCCTTTCAAATTTAACAAATATTCTTCGAAGTGATCCGCACATTATACCGTCTCATCCTCCGTAAAAAGCTTGAAAAATGTAAGCCCATTCATTTGTTATGCACAAATTTTGCGAGAGAAAATCTTGAAAAATACACGCGTATTCTCCAAAGAATCCCTTTGATCGTACATTTAACTAATGTTTTCGCGCGGGTTCTTTCATAAACGGGTCTGTATTAAAATTTATCGTATTAACCGTCTCTGATGCATTATTAAAGATAGCATAATGTTCGCGCGAATCACGAAGATCTAATTTTTTCCCTTTATTATGGAAGGTTTTTTGTTAAGGCTTTTGATGGATTCTATTCATTACGAAGGAAGGTAATGAAGTGTTTGTACAAGATTTATAGGCCACCTAATGACTTTCCTGTTTAGATTACAGTGTGTATTATACATACATGTGCAAATAATGTTTCTTTTAAATTTCTTTTTTTCAGGATAAAATACAAGTATCTTTTTTAATTACAATATAGTCTAGTGTATAAGACTAAGAAGTAACTTAAATTAATTAATGTAAATAAAATTAAGAATGTGTACATGAACACTTTTCGTATTGTCTCTATTAAGGCGACGACACTTTGTTGTTGTGTTCTTTGTAAATTAAGTTTTGTTCTTTGATGGTGACAGAAAAATGTTTTTACACAAATGTGGTTATATCAGCATGTAACATACAGTAGTATCTTTTGGTTATCCATAAGTTTTTACATAAAAAAGGGATACATCATTATAATATTATTACACATTACACTACCTTACTTAAATCCGTCTAAGGCTAGACGTACACAGTAGAGATCGTAGGCATCGGATTCTTTATTTGTATAGAAAATGCGATTACGATTTTAAGTTTTGAATCAAATACTATTTACACTTTTTCCACCAAGAAGTTACAATTCAATCTATCAAGTATAATATTAAGATTCATGTAAATAGAGAATATTAGAATAAAAGAAGAATATAAAATAAGACAATATTGCAAATCATAGTAGCATAGCAAACGAAAAAGAATAGTCTCAGTATAACTAGTTGCTCTCCCTGAACGTCGCATTTTAATGTATAAATCAAAACCTTTCATTTGATACCATACACAGCTATATTCATATCAAATTCGCCTATTTTCCTCCTCCCCCTATCTTCGAAACCTCCCCCCCATTTGCTCATTTTTTGTATTCAAGATTTTTCTCAATCTATATTTGCGGTCAAAACATAATTCAGATACCCAGATATCCTCAGACAAACATTTACCCATTTGATCTATCTTCGTACCCCCATACTGATTTTGCTCATCTTCAAACTTTTTCTTTTGTGTATTTACAATTATAATAACAATACTCAAGTTACCGTCGGGCAAAGTTTTTCATTCTTACATACAAACGTACAATCGGCTGGCCATTTCAACTCTGAGAAAAAATAAGTCTCTATTGATTATAAAAGACCTCATCCAAAAGTTGACAGGTCTTCATAATAATAAATAAATAACACTATCTAAAGAATTGTACGTCGTAGCATATTTTATTTTCTTATTCAGTCCCATTTCAGACTCACTAACGTTTTATACCATTTGTCAAATACAGATTTCTCGAGTACTGAATTATGAAAGATAAAAATGTATTTGTATGCTAATCGTTGTGACTGTAAAAATAAGACCGTTGATATTCCAGGTTAAAGGCTTGTTTACATTGACTAAAAACATGGTTATCTTTATTTTGGGCAATAAAACAGACTTGTTATATAAACCTATGTAGTATGTATACTATGTACATTCGCGGAAAGTTATATGTATAACATTATGTTACGGGAATATCATTGTTTTAACGCGGTTATTTTCGAAGGTTCTTGAGGAAGGTATGTATTTCCATCCCATTCCCCTCTCATCCTGTTATACCTACTGCTCTCTGCATTTTCTTTCATTAATCCTCACCTTAACCCCTCCCCTTTCTTCAAGCCGGCAAGGCATCTGCGATACTTTGATTTTGTAGGTGTCCATGAGCTGCGATCAGTCACATAACACAAGGTAAACCGCATGCTCCACTTGCATGCTGTATCAAAGCAAAAAATTATAGAGTGAATTGATATTTCCGCATTAAAATCCATGTCCGCATTGTGATAACTACTTACATTTTCAACAATAAACACAATATCTCTCACAATCTGATTTCCAAACATGTCTAAAACAAAATTGCATTGTACAACTTGCATCAAATAAAGCTATTCATCATACCATTGTACTGCGCTTGTAGGCCACTCTAAAAGTAAGAACGGAATAGTAACTGGCACGAGTAACTCGTTCAATTTAAATAGATTAGAGTGTCGGACAGATACGTGTTTTGTATGAAAATGTGGGTCAACCATTGTCATCTAGAGTCTGCTGGGAACGGTCGTAAAAACCACTCAGATTCATAAGAAAGGTCTGATAATAAACTTTGCGCTAGTCTAATGAACCAATTTCATAGAAAATGGAAGTTTATGTCGAAAGAAATGATGTTTTTGAGATATTCAACTGCTCAATAATTTAGAAGAGTTTATTGAGATTTATCTTCGGCTTTTATCTTATTGTGTTATATTAGTATAGATAACTACGATAATATGAGGAGATTACAAAATTCTAATAATCCAAAAACATAAAACCGAAAAAAATCCTTCAAAAAACCTTCAAATGCCAGGTTTCGATATTGCCTACGTTAAATATTTATTTTATACCAACTTTCCGCCCGCGGCTTCGCTCGCGTGGACCCGGTAATTATTCGAATTTTTCTCGCCGTAAAAACCATGCTTGAACTTCAACGAGCATTTAAAAAAAAGAATTGTCCAAATTGGTCCAGTCATTGTTGAGTTATGCGCACCAACACATTTTGCGATTCATTTTTATATATAAGATTACAACAGGCAAATATCTACTTTGACAAACACACCAGTATTGAATTGCATCACTTTTTGAATCGCTTATACCTAAAAGTCACTGTAAATTCATGTAGGTAACTTCATAAACCACAAACCCAAAATATCCTTCCAAAAATCGTTCACACGCACACAAGTAACAGCAGACAATACTATTTTACATAAGTCCAATACAAAAGGCTTTCGCAGGCTTCGATATTGCCTTCGGTAATATCCACTTTTACCTGACAAACACACCATTACTCCTAAATTGGTTACGCTGAAGATTTACGAGCAGTCTTTCTAATGAGCCGTCTGCCAAAAGGTATATAATACGGTATTGATAAGACTTTTGTTCGGTGAAAAATACAATAAAAATAGGCCAAGGGCAGTAAGGTTTCAGTTTAACAAAGTTATTTTTAAAACTACCACCCATTGATAAATAATAACTTTGATTAAATCATATTCTTGGAAATTTAAGGAAACTAGATAACTGAATATACCTAAAGATATCATTTTTTAACATGTACTTATGATTAATTTCAATTACTTACCTCTTTAGTACAATGTTCATTGCATTATAATTTTCTACCCTTGGAGATCAAACCCCATCTGATGACAGTAGACACTACCATATCCGCTATCTCTATAGAGTTGTGAGAATACAGAATATTGCTTGTATATCAAAATTAAGGAACACTTTTTTGTTTAGGAATCTATAAAAAATTGTCCTTGTGTTGACAAATAATCAGAACAAGATTTTTACTTTAAATAATACGCTTGCCATCGGTTCTGTCTAAAGTGTAGTTACATTAAACTTACATTGGCAATCGATAAATCAAGTTTTGTATTCAGTAACGCAATACTCCTACTTGAAATGGAATAAAGCGCGGATCCGAATTCTTGTTTGTCTTAAGCTCGTAATACTGTTTGCTTACGGCTCAATCTAACGTATCAGGAACACAAGATTGAATAAGAATGTTCTTTTATCGGTGTTCATGCTATATTGTGGTATATACACCCGCGTCCCGCAAAAGCTCTTTGCAAAGCATATTTGCTTTGTTTCGTATATAATTAACATTATCTCTCCTTCAGGGTATTCGCGTTTATGTGTAAAATGCAAATTGTTACTCAATTTTCTTATGCCTTTTAGATAGATTACCGTTTTATTTACCGCGACTTTATGATCCTTGATCACGAACGTTGTTTACGAATAGACGATTAGGCTACATAGCCCGGATTAATTACTTCGTGGTTTATATACTTTTAATTTTTCATATAATATGTTGCGGGTGAATTATAAAATACTTGGCAATACAAAACATCGGACGGTAATGGCGCTATTTTAAACGTACCTAATTGACGTTTAGCCGGTCTAATGTAATACGACTAAAAAAACTAGCGCTGTATTCGAATGGCTAACGTTTTAACGGCGTATTCTTTTTACTCGGGTAGTATAATGAAAGAAAGAAGTTTTAAAATAATATTTTATTTTATGTATAAGTAAATGTTCACTGAGTACTGCTTTCGACTACTACCTCTTCAACTGGTTTTGGCTCAGTCTCTTCTGCGATGGTGTAATGTTCGTTTTCCACGTGCGTTCCATTGAGGCCAGCGAAGTACTTGGTAACATAGAGCTCACCGTCATCACCGACAAAGGAATATTGACCTTCTGACACGAGGACATAGTTGCCATCATCGGTTGGCACCAGCCAGGCGCGTTGGGATACCACAGTGCCTTCAGCTGTGACGTATCTGTAGGCGTACTGGCCGAATTCGTCGTGAACTTCTTCCTGTTCCAATGCGGGTAAAGCTCTTCTTGCTACCAACTCCTGGTCAAATGTTGGAGCACAAACTGCCACGGCCACGATGAAAGAAAGAATCACCAACTTATTCATGGTATATGATTAAAATTGATATTTTAATAAATGTACTATCTCGTAGACGGATTCGATGAATGTGATTCTACTTGAACGATGAGAGCTTTTATATACGAAATTTCTAATTAAGCCGTTGCTAATTAGCCTGCATTTGGGACTCCATTTGCTAAAGAGTAAACATTACTAAATCAGCTTAAATAAACATAGATTAGTTAATTGTTGCGTCATTATTATATTGTTATAATTTATTAATTTATATTCTCAATTTGTATTTGTATTACGCAATTTATTCATGATTTGATTTGTATATCTTATATTTTATATTATAATTTGTTGTAACAAAATCTTGAATAAAAAATACATGTACTAAGTTTTCATATGGAAGTAACTTTAAACCAATGTATATCATTAAAAAATGAATCAATGAACGCCATTTCAACCAACATCTAATCCGCGATTTTACCACTCCTAATACTGGATAATATTTGACATTTGTTCCGTTTTTTTCAAGGACAAAGACAAGGACAAAGTTATTTATTTAACTCTACAATAATACACATTTTTCTTGCTTAACATTTTGTAAACGTTTCATGTTGCCTATCTATAACCTACTTAGGTATTTCTTTTTCTATTTTTATGGGGCTTTAACTCACGGAGTATATCAGCCCAAGTTTTACTTAAACAACATTAAAATTCATGTCATGCCTAGATCTATTATCGACCGTAGCGTTACAGTAATCTACACTAGTATTATAAAGAGGAAAACTTAGTTTATTTGTTTGGTCGTAATGAATAGGCTCACAAACTACTAGGCCGATTTTAAATTTTTTTCACTATTCGAAAGCTACTTTATCCACGAGTAACATAGGCTATATATGATTATAACCTTATGCTACGGGGGCGAAGCCACGCGGATCAGCTAGTATACAATTACCATTCTAATGTACAACGTAGCTTTAGCGACAAACATTTGCGATGAGAAAAAATAAAATTTATTAGAAAGAAAGAAAAATATATTTATTCACTACAACATATAAAATTATACAAAAAAGAGTAAAATATAATAAAGAAAATAAAAACAAATAGAATGAAAAGATAAACAAACATAAAAGTGTTTGCCTGCTAGTGAAAAAGGTGGCACTCAGCATTTGCTGCAGTGCTATGCACAAACAGCGCTGATTTTCAGTGCCACCTGGTGTTACGGCGATCAGAACTGACAATCATGTGTAATTTTTTTTTTTAATAAATATAATAAGGCATAAATTAGTAAATAAATGAATAAATAACAACAATAGCAATCAATTTAACAATTGTAAAACAAATGAAAATAAATACAACATTCAAAATTTTTTTTTATTTCCAGCTCGTACCATGTGTCACACGATCACCCTGCTTGACGTGCCTCGCTGGGCAGACCCTCGGATAGACGCTGAACTCCGGTGTCAATACGCGCGACAGCCAGGCGACCCGTCCTTACACTCAGTCAAGTGGTACAGGGGGAAGCACGAGATCTTCAGATATACTCCTCAAGAGGTAGGTTGATCCACAGATAGACAAATAAATGAGAACTTTCTGATATACTTCGCAAATTCAAATGATTTATTGTTTTTATGTTGCATTCATGCTATAGAAAATACTTTGTTGGCGATGCATAACATTAATAACATATACTATAACTAATTTATAAACTGTGGATTATAATTCTTAAATGTAAATTTATTAAAACCAATATTTAGTTATACATAAAAATAATGCATGTGGTGGTCGCATAGAGATGCCGTATTGGAAGGAGGGAAATGTGGTGTTAGAGATTCTAATGTTTATGTTAGTCATGTTGATCAATGAATACAGCTTTTTTAATACACAGACCAATAACACTTAAACGTATAATATACATGCTGAAATAAAATTAAGGAAAACAGATAATTTGTTTTAAACTAGCTGTGCCCCACGGTACCACCCGCGTACATCTTCCGTTCGCGTGGGATTTCGGGGATAAAAGCATCCCTATGTCCTTTCTCAGATTTCAAAAATCTCTGAACAAAATGTCATTCAAAATCAGTGGTTTAGACGTGAAGACCCGGACATAATGACAGAGTTATTTTTGCATTTATAATATTACACAAAAACTACTGATTTCTTAAATTCTCTCACTATGAGAAAGCTACATCTTCACTGAGTGACATGTGCTATAATTATTATGAGCTATACAACATCATACTACGGGATCGACGCTGCACGGAACAGCTAGTCAATAATATATTGATGCCATGATTGAGATCAAAATATGCAAAATGTCGTTTTCGACACAATACTATTAATTCAATATTATGTATGCGATGTAAAAACAAATACGTATAACCGTTAAATAACCAAGAAATCGATAAGCAAAGATATAATAAAATAACAAAACACATAATGTGTCAAAAATATATCCACGGAATAATATTTTATAAAAAACCCTCGAGTTCAGTCGCAGATTAATCCTTTAAGCATTAGCAGTATTAGATTTATGAAGGCTACCTAATATAAATTGAATTTTTCCATTAAATAAGACAAAGGATGTGTCACTTTAGGCCTTAAACGTTGATCTATATCGACTAAATTGATGACAGTATGTATGCCAATATATATTATTACGTGTCAAACAATTTTTTATTAACCACAAAATAAAGCCATACATATTATTTATCATCAAATCTATACATGTAATAAAATCGTAGAGTAGCCGTGTCTGTACTTTAAATATTTTCAAGAAAAAATGAGTGTTTGTGTTTCATTTATGATTCTAAACTCAAAACAATGATTTTTAGAACTTTTGTCTGTTTGTCACGCGGGCGAAGCCACGGGCAGAAGGCTAGTTGTTTATAATGAACTAGCCCATGGCATGACCCTATATCATATACACATCTCATACAATGGTGCTTTATAGTTAACTATGTTTTGAACAATAAAATCCATGACGCCCGAAATCTGCCCCATTTCCCGACTTCAATCCATTTCTTTATCCGCGATCCTTAATCTAAAAATCTGCCGAGTTCCTTGCACTCAAAATAACGTTAGAGAATGCAGAGATTTCTTACAGTAATTGATCTACCAACTTTATTACTATAATAAAAGTGTGATTCTCATCTATAAAATGGTGTCTTACTTTGTCATACGATATTAATTTATCTACATAAATATTTGTTTTTGTTAACTACTATAAACAGTCCATTATAAGTTCGACGATATTCAATTGTTCGAAATTGGCTATACCACTAACATTGCAGTGTAAACTACAACTTTCAGGTAATAATATTACCGACTCACGAACTAAAGGGTCAATGTATAAGTTTCTATTAAATTGGTTAGTGAAGTTTTAAAACAAAGTCGCAAAAGGAAGGTTATACGTCAAATTAAAAATTAATATCTTAAGTGTTGCTGGTCGTCTTTGAGTACAAAAATGAGTGAAATCATGAGATGGGGGGGGAGTAAAATAATGAATATGGTGTGTATTGTGTAGTGTGGCATCCAAAGAAAAGTTTTGGGGCTTTAATATATTTAATATGGTATTGAGTAAATTCTTAGCTTTTATAATAACTTTCCTAAAAAAGTGTCGTTTAATTTTAAGTCCATAAGTTATAAATTTCATGTTTCCAGGTAAAGTTCTATATCTAGTCTATGGAATTAATATACTGTTTATGGTGATAAAATTATATTAAGTGATTCAGTATGATAAGGTTTTCCTTTGTATACAATTAACAATGGTAATTAGTAATGAGGGGAGGGCGCTTGGATCTCAGTTTAACTACCGCAGATACCGGCGTACCGACCAAAAACTGTTTGTTATTTGAATTGTATAATAAAATAAGCTGATCCAGCAGCTTCCTTCCTATAGCATAATGTTATCGAATGGTGAAAGAATTTTTAAAATCGTTCGAGTAGTTTTTGAGCCTATTCATCACAACCAAAAAAAAACAAAGTATTCCTCTCATAATATTAGCGTAGATAAATGAAATAAATAATACCTCCAATATCCAATAACTAGTCTATTATGAAGGTAATATTATCCAATAGATCTACATTGGCTATCACATTGTAAACTATAACTTTCAGGTAACAATATTACCGACCCTCGAACTAAAGGGTCAAGTTTCTAATAACCAGGTTAGTCGAAGTTGTAAACAGTCTCAAAAGGGCAGTTACACTTCGAATTAAAAATGTAATTTCTTAAGTGATGCTGTTCGTTTTTACGGTAGCTCGTTTGTGGTTCAATCTGAGCATTATGCAGAATAAGTGAAAACAGCTTTAAAAAGCAATCCACTTTTCTTTTCGACTTTATACACAACTTATACAAATGCATGGTAACTTTAACAGTATAGTATATATTATATATATTATTTTAGTATATATTATCTGTGCTTTAACGTTTTTTATATAAGATCGAAATTTATTTTAGCATCGTAAACAACTTGTCATTTTGAAAGAATAAACAATACTACCAAATATATAATTTAATTTATTTAATTATTCAAATATACGATGTTTATTAAAGCATCGTAACTTTTACCTAAAACTATTGAAAATTGTGTTCATATTCAAATAAATTATGTAAAGGGTATGTCTTTAATTACTATGCTATACAAACTTATGTACACACAATAATTTAAAGGCATCAAATGAGGCTATCTATAATAATTTATTCTCTATTTATTAAATAATCAAATATACAATGTTTATTAAAGCATCATAAAATTTACCTTAAACTTTTGAAAATTGTTTTAACATTCAAATAAATCATGGAAAAAATGGTATGTATCTAATTACTAAACTATACAAACTTATTTACACAATATAATTTAATGGCTTTAATGAGACTGTCTATAATAATATATTCTCTAGGTAAAGACACCACAATTACTAAATATAACATTCAAATTTCAGTCCTAATTCATTCGCGTAATTAGAACTCGTCTATCAGACAAACATAATTCAAAAGATAAGCTAAAGAATAACAAATTAACATATTTACGGCATATCAAGAAGTGTTGGAGATGTTTATGTAAATTCAAAACTCTTTTGTACCTGCTACACCAGGATTAGCATTACAATTATGTAAACAGGGATCATTTTGTAAATGTGACTCATTTTACCGAGGTAATGTCGGTGACTAATATTTTAGGTTACGTTTAAAAGGAGAAAATATTGGTGTCAATTAGCAGAAGCAATCTCGAAATTTCGTTTATAACACTTATCGTAAACATCTCATAAAAATATTGATACTTTCGATATTGTTCTATAATTATGATCTCTCTTCTTCCGTTCTTTCGGTTTCTCGTACATACTTGTGCATTATAATATAATGCGCATCTTTATACAGTTTAAAGACTAGGCATCAAGATCCAAATTAGAAAACTTAATGTATGTGCTTATGTAATTTTTTGGGGTCTGATTGAAAATCAGCGCTGGGAGCGTTCCCAGCATATTATGCTGAATTAGGTCCCTTTTGGCATCTGGTATGACACATCAGAGTGTTACGATGTTTTTATTTGTCTTAACATGAATATATTGTATCATATCTCTACGTCAAATAAATTTTTTTTCTTCCTTTTTTCTTTCTTTCTATATACTGACATAGTGATCAACGCACAGCCCAAACTACTGGACGGATCGTACTGCATTTTGATATGCAGGTAGATGTTATGACATAGGCATCCACTAAGAAAGGATTTTGATCAAATCCCACGGGATCGGTGAAAACAGACATAAACGGGTGAAATCACGAACACAGCTAGTTTCATTCATAATTATGAAAAAATCACCTGATATTACATTATATAGACTTTTGATTCGAGTATAGCCTCTGTTCTATAACGGTTCTATTTTATAAGATTTTGAGCGATTCACACTTATAATATTTAATGTAATACCCGAAGGCTTTATTTTAAAACCCGCTGTTAAATTTTGCGTGGAAAATTATCCGACCCGTTCCGATACTTTAAGGAAAATCATTCCAATTTTCACGTTTAAATTAAGTCAGTCCCTAAAAGTGTTTCCTTTTTAATTTAACGAATATTTTATATTATGGTCCCGTTGTAGCATTCCGTTTCAATTATGATGTAATTTAATAGTGTTTTGCTGCTGGAATGTTTATGAATGTTCAGAATTTGAGTCAATAAAGAAAACGTATGAAACCTTAGGAGTATTATACATAAATAAGATATTTATTTGCCATTGAAATACATTTTCACTTAATATTGAATGTTATGATCTTTAGAAGTGTTAACGCTTAGAAATTTTACAAAAATTTACGATGAAATTTAAAAGGTGCGTTAACGCTCATATATATCATTATTTTTAACCAACTTTCAAAAAAGGAGATTCTATATGGCGCCTACTTCTTATAGCCATGAAATAGACCATTGTTCATTGCGTCCCTAAAAAACATTCTCTCTATGCACCATGTTGCACGTTTAATATTTTACGCTAATATTTGACCATACGTCTATGTCATGGTGAAATTTCATCATATGTTCCCAATGGTACCTTGGAGCCTTTTGGGGATTGGTAGCGGATCCAAAGACAAACTAAAGTCGCAAAAGCATTTATTTTCATGAAAATATATGAAACTTTTGAATGTTTTCTCTTTACCCCCTAAGTATATAGTGTATCTATTATGGAAATTAGAGCGTTGACATTTTATTTTCGTTCAAAAAAGACTGTAATTCTATGGTCTATTAGTTAATGTAATCATTACTGTCTAACTTACACCGTATAAAAATAAAATATTCCCCACATAATTAATGCTGCTAAATTCTGCTCCTGTATGTGAATAAGCTATTTTTAGCTATCGTCCCTGTAACAAGGGGAAATAAGGAATGTAGGACACAAAGATGAGCCTTTTTATACTAACCCTAATTCGATTTCATTCATGCTGCTGACTGTACGCTGAGCTTAATCTGGTTTATATTTGATCTAAGACTTTTATTCATTTAAGGTATATGTTAGTTGAAGGAAATATTATTTATATGCATTGTTTTAATTAGGTATCTTTAAAAGGATATTTTAAATTAAATTTACACAGAGAAAATAATTCAATCCATGCTATAATTCTAATACAAAATAAATAAATAAAATAAATAAATAAATATTAAATATTCCTGGACATTTAACACAACGCCATCTAGTCCTAAACTAAGCAAAGCTTGTACTATGGGAACTAGATAACTGATAGACATACTTAAACATACATTTTTTTTTTGTAAATACATACATACTATAGATAAATGAACACCCAGACAGTAGAAAATTATAATGTTCATCACATCATAATTTTCTGCTCGTGGGGATCGAACCCACACCCTCCGGCCCAATAGACCAATGCTGAACCACTGCGCCAATCGGGTCGTCAATACAAAATGTTACTTATGATCTAGAAAAAAAATATCCTTTACTAGCCGAGCCCCGCGGTATTACCTGCGTAACTTCTGATCTCGTGACAACTCCGATGTTAAGTAACTTAAATGTTATTCTTAACCCGTATCTATAGGTATACCAAGTTTCATTATAATCGGTTTAGTACTTTTTGCGGGAAATAGTAATAAACACATACATACATCCTCACAAACTTTCGCATTTATAATATTAGTAGATTTTTGTATTTGTACAAATTTTAATGTTGTAACGGACTTTGTCGGAAATTATAAATTGGAATAGATTGAAACGAAGATAAGAGAGCCAGTTATTTCGTTTTGAATATATCGAATATAATATCTCTCCAAACTGCCTTCTAAATTTATGAAATTATACAATACCATTTTCTTGTGTTTGTTTTAACTTTTTATATTAAATACGTAGTCACCCATGACCACGCTCGCTGTACTTTTCGAAACGTCGGGTTAACAATAATGTTAAATAGACCGCGTTTGAAATCCTTTAAAAAGTATTTAATTTTTTAATCACGCAATTTATGTCAAATTAGATTTCGGTTAAAACTAATAGAAATACTTGTTTTTGTTTGAGACATATTTATTCAGTTTAATGCATTTTTTTCCACTTTCAAACGCTCCGCTCCTATTTCTAGATTTACCCATTCCCATTAGTACTTAAAAAATTACCTATATGCGAAACCTCTACGTCTATTCCAGGAATACAATTCGTTGCTGACGCTACTCGAGTTTATTTACAATTCGCTTGCAGGCGGCACTCTCTTCTAATTAAATTTTTATTTAAATAAGATTTGTCGTGTAAAGAACGGATTTCCCCGTTTCATGCCATTTCAATTTTTCTTTGTTTATTAAAATGGACGTTATGAGTTTATCGTTAGAATTCAAATTGCATTGTGTGCCTGTTATTTTCAT
>LQNK01000274.1:0-20321 GCA_001586405.1 Phoebis sennae | reverse complement strand
TTGCTCTCGTTCAATAAAAGGTATGATATCGCCTTACTAGCTAATAGTTTATCTGTATACAAAATTCCCTGAAAATCCGTGCAGTACTTGTGGTGTGATTAACACACGTAAGCATTTAAAAGTTTAATATACAAACTTTCACATTTATAGTATTAGTAGGAATTATAATTCATGTTATAGTTTCACGTTGTCCTATTATTTCATAATATTCCTCACTGACTTTCATCAAATTGAAGGAATTTTATTCAACTCTTGTATTCTTAAATATAACCTCAAATACTTCAAGTGTAAGTTCAGACGTTAAGAATGATAAATACGAGCAAAAGTAGAAAAGTGTCCTACTTTGCAAACTCTAAATAATACTTGTGTTAAATCACTGAAGACGCATTAACATCAGTCGATTAGTTGCTTGATAAGTCGATCGATAAGTCGGTCGATAAGTTGCTTGATAAGTCAATTGATAGGTCGGTCGATAAGTTGGTCGATAAATCGATCGATTATTGTGTGCAGAGCTCCATGCACGCGAGCTAACGATCAATGAAACCAGTCAGTCAGTAACTCGGTCGATACAATGACCAGAGAAATTGGTTTCCCGCATACGGACTCTATAGCATGCGATCCATACTACTATTTAACAAAAAAAAACATTAAAAAAAATCCAATGCGGGCCATGTGCCATGACTGACAATGGACTTTTAACCATTTTTATTTTAGCAAAAACATTTAGCGCTAAGTTTCACCAAAACTACGTATTGTCACATTCAAAATCTGCGCTTAAAACCCATATGTACTTAAGAATAAAAACCCACAAATGTAAACCTTACAGTAATTAATTTACATGCACTTGAACTAATTTCAATATAAAATATATTTAAATAAAACGCCGCTGCAAAAGTTGACGTACTTGTCATTTTAACAAGCGCAAAACCGAAGCTTTACATTTAAAACATTGGAATAACAAAAAACTTTTATACGAGTTAAACCGCTGAATAACAAGTGAATAAAAGATTGAGTTTTTGAAAAATTTCACCGTTTAAAATTGTATTCGTGTTGTGTTCTAGCGTTACGTTTGAATAATGTCGCGTAATTGAATGTACATTGAAGTAAAATATTATATTTTTAATTAAAAAAAATCCTTTTTAGGATAAAAGCCTTTCTAAGTGCTCACATACCCTCGTGCCACGGTGAGCAAGTACTACTACTGTCTTGCTCCTGATTTCTTTCCAGTCGCGACTCTATAATCCCATCGGATTCTGAGTGTAAAAAATATGTTAGTCTGTTTGTCTACGTATGTTTCAATTACGTAAAAACGTTTTATACCGATAGACCTATATTAAGTTCAAATTATAGGCTACACCTTAAAATATTTTTAGAGACAGCTCTCCATACATTTAATAAAATTTATACAAAATTTGTTGCCCACGCGAGCGGAGCCGCAGGCAAAAAGGTAGGTTAAATATGTACAATGCAGGTAAAACTCAACCCGAAACCCGCACATCTGATTAAGACACCTGAATTTGATCCTCAGAGCTCCACTCCATTACCTTTTCAATCGTTGTTAAAAATCGCTGCGCCGTCAGGACTTATCTGCTTGAAGCTTTGAAGGATTGACGATCACGCGGGACCAGACAGTTTAAGTGAAAAGCGACAAGATGTTCAAGAAAAGTATTTAAATACGTGAATTTTGTGGCCCTTTTAAGAAAATTACGCGAATGGAGCACTAATTTTTAAAAGAAAGTAAGGCACAGTATATTTATGTAATATTTTGACTAGTAGGCGACAACTGATAACATCTATTACAATCTAAATATTTTTGCTATCTCATATATACAAATCAGCAATTTTAACCCCCATTAAATAAATATTTTAAAGTGTGATGTCGATACTTTTAACACAGTTGAGTTTTTGAATATTTGATCTACAGATCTTCACTCTATTACATTTTCAATCGTTGCTAAAAATCGCTGTGACAACAAAACTGTCTGCTTTGAAGAATTGAGGATCACATGGGATCAGAGAGTGCAAGTGAAAAGCGATAGGATATTAAGGAGAATAATAATAAACCTTACATTTATAGTATGTTTCAAAAAAGTCGTAGGTCGGCATCAATATTAAAAAAAAAATTAGTAACGTCTATCTATTTTAAAGGATTCTGAAGATCAATTCTGTATTGGACAAGATAATTGTTTGTCTTCTGTTATATATGTCTTGAATCAAAACACATCCTAGAATATTTAAAAGAAAGACGTAACAATCACACACACATAAAGACACACAAATCAGGTTTCAAAATGAAACGTTAAAACTGGTTAATGGCTCGCTTATGATTAGTATGATAACACTATTTTTCTATATTGCAATGACTTTAAATTATCTAATTGTGATTACGCTGATTAACATATAATTAAATATCAATTAAAATTAAATGAATGTTATGACTAATGCAAACATTTAAATGAAAGTACATCAATCCAAGGTGTCGGTGTAAATTTTATGTTAATTTGTTTTTAATGGAATATCGCTTTTTCCAAAATATTTTTTTCATCAATTTTCCTGAAAATATTCCGCCCCATTTTTATATATTTTCGTTTAGCCAACAAAATCAAAATCCAAGGTGTCGGTGTAAGTTTTATATTAATTTGTTTTTTATGGAATATCGCTTTATCCAAAATATTTTTTTCATCAATTTTTCTGAAAATATTCCGTCCCATTTTTATATATTTTCGGTTGAACTAACAAAATCAAAATTCATATTAATTATTAATTATCGCTATCGCCTATGATTTACACCACCCACGCTTCAGTTCCGCTATGTGGGAACTCTTGAGTGATATTCTGCATTTTCCGGCGTACGGAACGCTATCCCTTTGATGTTTCTGTGAAAGAAACGATAGGATACCTATATTTTTATTGCTCCACAAATGCCTACTTTGATTTGGATTAAGTTTAAAACTTTGGCGTTTTATTTTAATTTGAATAAAGAAAACATAAAGTAATTGTTCCATTTTTTTGTATTTATATTACCAATATTTTAATTTCGGTTAATAGTAAAAATAAATTTGCCTAAAAACTTAGTGAGTTAAAGACTCAAAATAACTAAATTGATTCCAACTTCCGGATCTTTTATTTATAAGATCCGTTATTTTAAAATTAATTCACTAAATTAAATTACTCTAATATAATTTGGAGGTGTACATATTATACTTTGTAAACGCTTGTAACTGTGTTTCTAAGTAAACACACATATATTTGCGGGGCGTTTCATAACATAAACAAACACGTCACGCTCCTATGCACACTTTGAAATTACAGGAAATTACGTTAATATTAATTCAAAACTACCTTCATGTGCAAGTTGTGCCAATTTTCTCATAACATTTTCGCAGGCGGTGGAAAAATGCACAAAAAATATTATGTACGTTCGACAATTCTGAACTGCATTTTATGTACAGGTAATTTTACGCTAGTAATTTATCTGCCCCTATTCCAGAGTAATCTTACACTGCTTCAGGATACGTAGGAAGTGAGACCAACATTAAAAAATAAAGTAGAAAGAATGTTAAGGAACTAAGAGCGTCCTTCGAGAGTGATTCATTATTATTAGTATTACTATAGGCTGGGCACATAGCAGAACCGACGGCCATTGGGGTAGAAAGGTTCTCGAATGGAGACCACGTTCCGGACGACGAAGCGTAGGTAGGCCTTCCACAAGGTGGACAGACGAGCTGATTAAAGTGGCAGGGAGCCGCTGGATGCAGGCCGCCGGTGACAGGTCATATTGGAAATCTTTGGGGGAGGCCTTTATCTAGCAGTGGACGTCCTAGGTTGAAACGAAGACGACGATGCAGTACTAGTAATTAAATAATATAATTTATGGAATTTCATACTTTGTAGCAATTAACAATTGTATATACATAACATTCTAATAAACTTTGGAATATTTTAATCTTAATCCATTAATAGCAAAATTATTTTCGTTGTTAAGAAAGAAATGAATTGCAATTATAGATGCAACATTAACTGCTTATAGATTAAACGACTTATCTTTTGTATATTTAGGTATACCTAGTAACAGAAATGATTTGGTAAACCTTGTACTTAGATAATTACATTTCCCAAGAATTCCGTTCATTTTATACAAGGCTATTACTAGAAGAGATATAAAGTGGCGAAATTGTCCCTTTGATGTGAATTCATACCGGTTTCGAACACAACCAGAATCAAACTGATGTGATAATGTGAAGTAAAATAATTTGTAGAGAAATTGCCATTTTTATGGAACCAACTACTTATATCTATAAGAGAAATCTATAATTCAAAAAAGTGGTTGTTTTTTACTCTATCTATATATGTATATGTATGTTGTTATATTTTATAATTACATTTATTTACTCTGTTTTACTTTTACATAATTTAATTTATTTATTAAAATATAATATAATGCACTGCCCGTACTCTATATCTAACTTTTCATTTTTGTACTAAGGTTGTCTGAAAGAAAACGCTTCCCTAGCGATAATTAAATAAATAAATTTTTTGTCGAATATTCTCAAATTAAAATTAATAATAGGTATTTTTAATAGTTTCATTCATTGCGACTTTTCTACTTTACTTAAATACAACAAAATATGTGGGATATCATCGAAACTTTTTATTCACTTGAAAGACCTGTTGACCCCATTTTGTGTGGCAAATTATCTCTTTCAAAGCGCTCAGATCTGGGAAGAGCACATCCGAAATGACGGTTTTAAAAAGTTACATATCTTTAGAAATGTTATTTATTTGCAAAATACTGGAAATGTAGAAATTCGGGTAATGACCTATTTCATGTGAAATCGTATGAAATTAGACAAATTTACTCTTAATCATGTTCTAACGAAAATAATACCCAACAGCCCGTACCAATCCCCTTGTTTCCATCATCTTCTATTACAAGCCTGACATATTTATTACAGGTTTTCATTGACCATAGATTTTATCTATAGATGCTATATTTATGTATATTATAAAAGGAAAAGAAAATTCCAAACTACACTCTAACCAAAGTAACCTGAACCGGAAAAACAATTATTCCACCAATAGTATGCTAACTTTTACTCATACACGAAACTTATCTCTGTTGCGTATTACTCTGTTATTGTCACATGTTAAATGAAAGAAAAAAAACATATCATTAAAAGAAAAATTTCAGAATACAAGGCTGAGCACAGCCGCGGGGCTGTCTTCAAAAAACAAGCGTTTACAAATATTATATTATTATTTTACATCGTATAATATTACCGAAAAGGTTTTGTTTTATCAAATCGTCGCCATAACGGGCCTTCGTCCCTATTAGAGACCCTTTTTTCGGGTAAAACAGTTAACACTTACTAGACTTTAATAGCTATTAGCAATGGTTTTGGGACTACAGATTTACCGGTGTGTGGCCTAAATGTAAATAATTTATAATAAATATTCTATGTTCTTAAGTTGAATTGTGAATCCAAAATTTTAATCATTATAAGTTTGTTGCTTTTATGTCAAATTCTTTGGCACGCACTAAAGTCAAAAGTTTTGTGCTACTTTAAAATACTTCTTTATATATCAAATGGTTCTTAGTAGTAACTAGCTGTACCCGTGGAATTTCCAGGGATAAATAGCTATGTCTTTTCTCGGGATTCAAAAGTACAAAAGTTCATCCAAATCGGTTCAGTGAAGAAAAAACAGACAGACAGAGGTACTTTCACATGTATAATAATATTAAGGATATTGTGTAACAATTCGAAAACAAAAAAAAATAGCCTATTGTCATACATTACTCACAACCTACACAGTTATAAGATTCCGAAAAAACTAAAGTTAGATACGAAAATATATGTAAGTAAAATTTCAGATAAACCAGTCGAGGATAACTAGGTTAAAATTGTTGCAAGGTTTTCCACATACACTTAGAAACGTTACATAAAAGCTTGTGAAAGAGTGCGTATACACCACAGGGTAGGGTCCGTAATGGCAACCAGAGAGGCTAATTCACTCAGCAATCGGTAAACGATGAACGATGGTGAGCAACGTTAGGCGCGGTCAGTATCTTGATGGGGTGTGTGTGCTTTAGTAAGGCATATAATATAATTCATAAGCATTTCAATATATTAATGTAAAGTAAATAAATCAATGAAATCTTTGATTATTTTAGGGTCGAAGAAAGAAACGTTTAAAGCTTGAAGCTAAGTACCTTTTGATATAGAAAAATGAAAAAGTGGTGTTAACTGTTTGTTAATATGATAGCAATCGTTAAGGATATGGTACTTACCAAAAACTTTAAAGAAATTTGAGAAAAATTAGTGACCAACACCACGATGCAGAAGATTAACGTACATAAGAAAAAACAAGAAAGTCTTTATTGTACAGTAATTACAAGCAACAATGTTACAGAAAACTTAAAATTTACAGTGCCATACAGTGCGACCTTTAGGCATAGGAAAAATATTGAATAAACTTAATTTTAAAATTCACTTAAGAGAAGAGATTACTTACAATCCTGAACATTTATACAAGGAAGGACCCACAACTGTAATAAGAAACGAAACCGCAAGTAAAATGTAAATACATTAAAACTTTACAAATTACAACCACAGGTAAGCCAAAACAAAGTCGTGTACAGATTAAATTACTATTACGGAGGAAATCGTTTGAAATTGATGACGACAGGCTGAATTAATCTCTTGGCAATTTGTCTCCAACATCCAGAGCCGTACATTTGTTTGGTTTCAAACTTTTGGGAAATAATTTTATCCTTGCTTAGGTCTGGAGGATTCCATATCTTTAGATTTTTATAAATGAATCCATAATGTCACGCTATTATATAGGGAATGACGTCATTATATTTTTGTTGATATTTCCCATTATCAAGTCTTTATTTTAAAAAGTCATTGTTGTACCCTCTAAATAATACTACTACTTTTATATTGGAATTTTGGTTGCTTGCGTATTATTATGATATAATTGTCAATTTTAACCGAAAACATTTAATAAACTTCTGATTAAAAAAAATATACTGGTCCATACAAACGCAAAAAAAAACTTCAAAGAAATTATAGTATACTAACTCCCGCCTGCGGCTCTGTTTGCGTTAAATTTGAGGTCTGTAGATGAACAAAAAATATCATAGTACCAAATCCTGTTATTATCTTGTTACGAAATTTCACCACAATACACGTTCAAACTTTCACATTTGATTTCTTATTTCAACAAATTAATAGGAATAATAAAACCTTTGATAACCTGTGATACCTTTAATCTCCTGCAAAATAATATTTTTTCAAAGGAAGAGCTTGAAAATTAATAACGAATCCGATATTGTACGCAACACCTGGTGAGTACTGAATAAAATCTTCCTATTGCAATATGATAGCAATGGAATTCAATAAATCTTTGTTCGACGCGTTGATATTGCATTTCTCGACTATTCATGAAGGTAACTGTAAAGGTGTCAGAACATAAATGTTTGTGTCCAATTTTGAGTTCTTAAAATATGTCCAACTAAACCAAACCCCTTTAGAAATTGTTTAAAAAACCATGCTATTATGATATTTATTTCTGTCATCTTCCAAATTTTCATGTCTATCTTATATTGTAACTAAAAATTGTTTTTTTTTAATATTAAAAAAAATAATGGTAATGTTTATCCGCTTTGATGATTAATTGAGATTAAATTTGTTAATAACATCAACATTTCGTTTATCCTTGCGAGTTACTTGTTTTTAAAATTTGTTGTCTCTATAAGTTTTTCTTTTGCTAAATTTCGTATACGCAACGCTCTATTATTTTTACTCATCTTTGTTGTGAATATACTTTTTAATTTCAAGTTATGTTAGTTTTAAATGTGTATGCGTGCTATTTATTTCTATTATATAGCCTAAGAACGAATAATTTATGTATCAAAAAAACCCGAAATACGTCATCTTGGTTTCTATTGTATGATCATTTCGATACCTGGGATGTATACCTAACTACACCTGTATACCTTAACTACCTACCTTGGATGAATGTACGGTTTTACTGTGAATTCAAAGCATAAAGGGAATGAGTCGAAAGTATTCTATAGTGTGATCCCATAGATGTGAACAACAAAAAAACTTTCAAAATAAAATGAGATTACTGAAGATCGGCTTCAGTAATCTCATTTTATTTTGAAAAAAAACATTATGTTCCTTCCTTTCCATATTTTATGTTATTTTTGGTAAGTAAACAATTAATATCGACTCAACTCTTTCAAATTTTCCATGAACAATTTTTCGTTATATTTAAAAGAAGTGTCCCAAACCACTAACCGAATATATCGACGTTTATCGGAAGAGATTTCCACGCTGTTTTTTGACAGTTGCAGCGACTGTATGTATTCTTTAGACTGTGATACAGCTGTGAAATCCACCTACAATAAAAGGCACATTTTTCTGCGAAACCGACATTTTTAGCACGTAGTTTACACACCGGGTTCTGTTTGTATTTCGTTGACAATCTTCCTATGGACGTATTCCAACTGGTTATAGACTGGCCTATTTCAATCCGGATTTCTATACCCCGGACGTTTTTGCAAGCTTTATTTAACTTCACTTGTCTGTAAATACCTTGCAACAGAATTTAAAAGTAATCAACGGATTTAGATTTAATTTTGCATTCATCATTCCAAATTTGGTGCACTGCGCAGTGAAATAAAATTTGTTTCAATGTTATATTTTAAAGTAACGATAGAGATAAAAGATAGAATCTGAACTTGAACTATAAGATGGAGTATTTTCGTTTAATTTACCTTATTAATATTAACGAACTTTCCTAGAATTCGTAAGAATAACCTTTATAAACAAGTGGCTCCCTCCGAGCTAGACCTCGCGTTGTAATATAAAAATTAAGGCATTTCATTTGACACCACACTCGGGTATATTCTTATTCTTATTAAACTTCTTTCTCCCCCACTATTAAATAATTAACGAACTTAAGATCTTTTGTCTTAATTCTTCGCCTACCAAATAATATTAAGATCGGATAGACGATATTCTAGAGATACTTACATACAAACATACACTCAGTGGACCATCACGACTCTGAAACCTTTCCTCGCCCGGTCAAATACATAAATGCTTATCTCTCGTGACGTGACCCATTAGAAATATTTCATCTAGACTAATTTAGAGGAAAACTTTTGTTTGTTTGGTTGGTTAATTACATAGGCTCAAAAATTACTGGACCGATTTTAAACGAATCACCATTCGAAAGCTACATTATTCACGAGTCACATAGGCTATATTTCATGGGCTATATATAACATTATGCTACGCAAGCGAAGCCGCGTGGATCAGCTTATCAAAAATAAACAGAATTATCATCAAAGTTATGAAAGAGCCAAGTGAGACCTAAATTAATTTGAATTATGACCATTACACAAATTGAAACATGAATGCTATGAAATTCTTGTAATCCGTTTCTTTTAGACCCTTTCATTATAAACTCAAGCTGAATAAACATCTGATAACTCTTTCAGTCCAACGTATTCAGCCATCTTCAATTAATGTTTCGAATAAAGGCATTCAATATTTGTTTTTAATGTATGGAAAAGTTTTTTGGTCATTGCTTTTGGGAATATAAAGTGCATTACTTAAATTGGAAATGCGAGATTGCTATAAATATTTGGCACGGATTTTTATAATAGTGAGTTGTAAGGTTCTATTAAAATAGAATTGTAATGAGTTTTTCCTTATGGATAGTATAATAAAAAATTTAATCTCGAGATTTTCTGTTTAAATATAAATAAAGCACTTACGGAAAATTGTCTTTTAATGTAGGGATCGATTAACTGCGCATAATTTCACGCTTTGAAGTAGAAAAATACCCAAAGAAGTAAGAATCCTATTTTACTTTTTTTGAACTATCTACATGTGTGAGAATTTTTTTGACTCCATAATTAATTTTAGTTTTATAAATTACCTCCATTCTTATTTGATAAATAAACAAGGATTATGTTTCTCTCCATAATATACGAGTGTGAGAAACGTTTAATTTTTAAGTTAAAAACGTGGATATACTGATTCAATACGCAGAGGCCACATAGATAATTTACTCTGCCTTTCAATCTTTAATAATTGAAACCTTACTTACCTTATACTATACTAGCTGAGCTCTGCGGTTTCATCCGCGTTTTCATCCCGTTCCCGTAGGATTTTCGGGATAAGAACTATCCTATGTCAGACCTGGGATTTTAAAGAATCTACTAGAAGGGGTTTTACAAAATTACACCCAAATCGGTCATGTAGTTTCGGAGCCTATTTGATACAAGCAAGCAAACAAATCTTTCCTCTTTATAATATTTTCATAGATTAAGTTGAACCTTTGCTAACCTTACACTTTCATAATTATCAGCTAAAAATTACATCTCCCGTACCTACATTTAAATAGAACCCGTCCAAAGAACACGACTAAAGCTTAAAATATATCACTCATTTAAATCGCCAAGGCCACGTAATACGGTCTCATTAATATGCATTACGGTCTCATTAATACACGCTAAGTTCCACCATTAATGAGACCCTTGATCCGAAGACTGATTGCATTTTATACTCTCGTCTTAAGACAACATGTCTCGGATACAGCTAGGGTTAACTTGTCTCTTGTAAGTTCGTAAGTACTTAATTGGGTTTTACTGGGTGTAACTAACCATTGCTGGTTGTATCGATACGGTAGTTGGGTAACGCAAGGTGCGGTCAGGTTTTGGATGGGTGGCCGCTTAGTGACAATGAAATTAAGTCACCTTGTGATTCACAAACCAAAAAATGTAGTACTTACTGACTTTTCCGAGGAGGTTATCAATTCGGGAAGTATTATAATTAAAAATGACTAGGGAAGTCAATTATATATTTTGGTATAAAAGTTTTTCGTCAATTAAATACAAAGCACCTGAGCTATATGACCCAAATATATAAGATCAAAAAAATATATACGATATTGTAATTCCAAATGTAATCTATACATATAATAAAACAGTAACCGAACCATTTCTGTACATTGAATATTTTTCAAAAAGAGTAAATGGTATGCAATATGTATGTTCTATAGATACCAAAACCATAGTTAAAAATTTTTTTTTCTGTTTGTCTGTTTGTCTGTTTGTCTGTTTATCTGTTTGTATGTGCGTCAATCACGTAATAACCACTGGGCAGATTTTGATAAAATTTCACATGCTGATAGACCAATATTAGGTGCAACTTATAGGCTACATTTTATTTGAAAAAAATATTTTTAGGGGTGGCTCTCCATACATGTAAACGGAGGGTATAAAAATAAATTCAGGAATAGATAATTAAATGAGGTGTCATTGGATAGGTCTTTAAAAATGAAATAAAGGTTTCTAAATGCGTTTTTTGCTAAAATAAATATTTTTTGAGATATACGCTTCTAAAGTCGTGAAAAGCTTTTTTATACTCTTAACGTATAGATTAAGTCATTAAAACACTCAATGAATGCTCTAAAATCTTCAAAAAATAACTAACTCTCCGCCCGCGACTTCGCTCGCGTGGGCTACAATTTTCTATATTTAGAAGAGGCGCGCGCACTGTGAGATTTTGGTCAAACCTATTTCCATAGAAAATAATAAAAAAGCTATAGACATGCGCAAATATGAGCGGTCCTGCAACCGTAATTTTTGAAACTTTTGTTGTGCGCCTCTAAAAAGTACAGAAATTAGTGGCCCACGCATGCAAAGCCGCGGGCGGAAAGCTAGTTCCAAATAAAATAATTAAATATTTAAATCGTTTAAAATAATTCATATGCCTACATGGTGTTTAGTACCAATAAATACTTAATTCAATAACGTAGCGCTGAAATCCTGCAATTATATTAATTACGTCCAAATTAATACCCGCTAAGTTTCATTATTAACGAGATCTTAAAGACTAATTGCATTTAAAGTATTGAATTAAAGACTTTTTTACACTATTTCCACTATTTATTTTAAAAACATTATTTAATTACAACCGGTGATGATGAATTCTCGAAACCGGTTAAAAGTCTTTAATTCAATACTTAAAATGCATTTCCACCAAGAAGTCACAATACAATTTATCAATTATAATTGCATTTTGTATTATCTTGACCATTTGTTCCGGATTACATTTACATCTAGGATTAACTTGTCCGGTGTAACTGAATTGGGTTTGTCTCGTGGCCGTACAGTGGAATCATGGCTTGTTGCACTCAACTATCGGTAAACAGTGGTGTGGGTTGAATACATTTAAATTATTGTATAATCTTGTGTTTGTTTTAACGCGTACTTTCCATGTCAAAATACTTTTGGAAAGGATTTTAAACGCAGTTTATTTTATATTATTTTACTAAACATTGAAATTAAAAAAACATCAAATAGTCAATAGAGAAGATGGTGTGAGACTTTCTACCACCTGGGACACTAATAACAAATTTAAATATTGTACTCATGAGTCAATATTGCAAGAATCCAAGTCAATTTTCCAAAAACCATCTTTGGGGAAATGAGTGGAGGTAGACACACAATTTTTGAAACACTCATGAAGACAACTGCCATCTCAGTCACCCGTGACCACGTTCGCTGTAAAGTGCTACAAACGCCGGATTAAATAATAATGTAAAATAATGTATAATAAACCGCGTTTAAAATCTTTTTCTTACGACTAAAAAATTAAAAAAAAAATCTTGACAGCCAGTTTCAATTAAAGGGTGTTCTTAAATGCTATAATATAATATATTTCAAAATGTTACAATCTTCGATATAGATTTCATCTCATTTGCTATTAAAACCGTCGCCGATAGCCGTAAACAGATAAAAGGTTCAGGTGTTACTTGCGGTTCCGCTCACGATCCTCGTTATATTTTATTATCTCTTTAAAAATTCTCTACTGGCCCTCGAATAAAACGGCGATAGGCCATTACACGTGGGACTGAGCTACATTATTCATAGAGTTTATTCAATTTAATAAGCAATGTTGTAAATTGCATTGCATATACATATTAATGCAAAAGTAACCTAGCTCAAACATGAATGTGATATTAAATTGTGTATATGTTGAACTTGCTTCCGCGTATCGATGTTATTTGTATATTGTGAACAAACATACAAACTTTCACAATTATTATATTGTAAGTAGGATCTTCATCAATGAGATGATTTTATTGTTCAATATTAGATAAAAGAGTGAAAAGGAAGACCCACTTGAAAACATCATCCTGTATGTTGTTAAATCATTAATTCAGAACGTATGTATTTAACGAAATTTCCAATTAATTATTCGTTTCGTTTTTCCAATTGATTTATTATGAGAACAATGGATGTCTATATTTTTTTTCCTGTTTTTTTGCGTCAACATTCTGTACCATAATTGCTTCTCATTAATTTTAATTTATTGAAAAATATTATCTCATTGCTCATTACTTTTCTTTAAAACACATTTTTAATCATTTAAGCTTATTGTCCATTCTACATTCGTAGTAAGTAAATATATTTTTATGACTTATTAAGTATTATGTTTGATCAGTACTTTTTAAGGTAACTTGTTACTTTAGCCTAAACTTCTCATACCTATTTAACCTTTTTAGACCGAAGCAAATTAAAATTAATAAAAAAAGAATATTTAAATTTTAAAACAATTGTAATTAAAATGAAAAGGAAACTAATTACATAGTCAACCGTATCTGGAATAAGGTTTTGCAATCTCAGTTAATTTAATTTTCGGTCAAATTCGCAAACACAAAACGCATGGACGGCAAAAATTTAATACGTTTAACGCTTTTCAGTGTAAGCTGAGTTTGCACATACACGTTACACTTTCATTTCCTTAAGTAAATATGAAAGTAATTATAATAATGATATGTACATAACCTTATTCCATTTTTTCCGCTGTTTAGAAAGGCTAATGAAGCGTTCCATTTTTAAACATTTAAATTGAAAAAGTTTCCTTATTTGAAAACCACAAATATATTGGCCACAAAATACAGCATGCAAAGAAAGAAAGAAGTTATGTAAAAGATAAAAAAGTATGTGTGGGTACACACCCACACACAAACTATGTGTGAATGTGAGTTTGTGTGCGTGTGTGCTTGTGTGTGCGTGCACGTGTATGAATGGGTTTTCTCGTGGTATTGTACAATTGAAGACTTGTGTAAAAATAATTTCGTACAAAGCATGATATATATAAGTATGAAATAAAATGATTCATGGTAAACTGAAAAGATATAATATTTATAAGATAAAAATATTACACATTGAAATCTTGTTTCATGTTTAAGTCTTAATTTTCCCAGTTTTATTCTAAGAATGAATAATTTGTTAGGCATCAAATGGCGTGCTCTAAAGTGTATTGTGTTGCCAAGTAAAAATTCTTTTTGAATATTTCACGGGGTAATAAATCGTGCTTTTATTGTTGCAAGCAACCTTTTACATGGTACGTTTATTGTTATCTAAGGTTTATATTTCGCTTTTATTTAAACTACTTCGTCAGTTTTTTGAAGTTTTCTAAGGAAATAAATTCAGGGCGAAAATTATTGAATAGTCATCATTTAAAATGCTTAACACAGCATGTGTATAGCATTTTTGGTTTAGCCATGTTTGTAGATACATTTTTATATAAAAAATGGCTATTTTTTACGTTTGTTATTTGTTGACGTTAACATTTCGTGTTTGTTAGACTTCTGACAATGCTTCAGAATTTGTAAAAGTTAGTTGTATTTATAGAAAATAAACCAAAATTTTTAGTCATATAAGGTACCGGTAAAAGACTATTCAGTTCCTCTTTTTAAAATACAGTAGTAAAGTTCCACTGTGTTTTTTTTAATTACTAATACCCTTGTACAATTATTTATTGTTTAAATTAGCTGTATTGTGCTAATACCTATTTCAGGTTATAATTTTAATCCATGTAACTTTCCACTCGAATGGTGCGATTTGGCAGCTGCATGACTTTAAAACTGAAATTATAACCTAAAATAGCCAATAGATAAATGTGAGTTATTGTTTAAACTAAATGTGAAATTATGTGAAGAATATCTAAGAGCACTTATTGCTAAATAGAAAAAAACCTTTCTCACGAACCTGTAATATAATATTAGCCTCCACCAATGAGTCTCTACGTGTATTCGCTTTGTGCCGTGTGTCCTCGTGTGTAGCACTTAACCCATACGCGTAGCACTAAGTTTCTACGCGTAGTTCAGTGTCCCTTTATATTGCACTGAGTCTCTTTGCGTAGCACTAAGCCTTTATAGGTAAATTTGAGTCACTGTACGTAGTCCAGTATGTCTTCACATCGGGTCTATAAATAGCACTGAGTCTGTGCGTAGCACTGACTCTCTACGCGTAGCACTAAGCCTCTTTGGGCTCTCATAAAAACTGTTCAATATCACAAAGTATTTAGTAAAGAAACCAAGGTATACTAACGGCATACCAAAAGTCAAACCCACATTCAGCGTCATTATTGAAATACAAAGGCCCAAGCTAATAGGTTCAAAAACCACATCGCTCCTAGTTTGAATTTCAAATCAATTCAATATTTTTCTATTCACGAATGTTCTAGATCTGGTGGTGGAACTATTTGAAATTCATAGTTTTCTCTTCTAGTAAGAATGAAAGTAAAGGTTTCGTGTTCAGAAGTTTAGTTGAAACCAAAACTTTTTGATAAAATCTTATATATTTTACTAAACTTTTTGGACCTTAGATTATTATGGTTCAGGTCAAATAATGACACAACTTTGAATGGAACCCTTCCACTGATACGGACACATAGATTAGAACCAGAGATACGTCAGATATTTATTTGGTCGAGTTTTTGGCAAATTTTGCATATTTTTCACTATAAGTTCTTAAATGATTAAAAAGTTCTAAGCGTTCATGTTTGAACTTGTATATGCGACAAAACAATGAAAATATGGCCAAGTAAATAATTCGGCCAATAACTGGTTCGGTCAAGTTTAAAGCGAATGGTATTCGGTATTAGGATATTCGGTTATACCAATTTTAGAATAATCGCAACATTATTTTCGTTCAAGCAACATTTATATTATAGGTGCTTTATAATTGAATTTATCTTAATACAATTCGTAAGCCAGCGAAACAGTCACATTATGTACGATTTATTTGGTCCTCATATGTTTCACTGACACTCATCCTAGACTTTTGGAAAAATATACGTAATTTTCTGGTCTATATTTTCTAACCCTCCAATGGTTCACGTCAAATATACGGAAATTAAATCCCTTGCTGTCTGATATCCGCGAAATGAAAGCTTAGTGAACGGGCGTTTATTGAAAAATATCGTTTGATTTAATCCACAGAATAATTTCATATTTTATTCAACTACTGATTAATTGGCTTGCTTCGATGAAGCACCATCGAACCGTCCATGGCAGTCTCTTATTATGCCCTGAATTATGGTATTATACATTCAAAATAATAATCCGATATAATTTTTAAATTCATCTTAATTAATTGCGTTTTGTTTTATTTTTATTTGCGTAGCGTAATTGGAACAAAGCAATAAAAATTACAAGGAGTTTAATTTTTAAATTGTACATTTTCCCTTTATTTTTCAGCCCATCAGCAAAAAACGTATTTCAATATTGTTGAAAATCCTTCTATTTCATATTAGTATTCTCCAAATCATTACTAATCAACAAATGAGTTTTGTATACAAAGTCAAAGTCAAAACATTTATTTTTCAAATTGGCCTCTTAGCGTCATGTATATTTACATAATAAATATTTTTTTTTATTTATCACCGATTCGGAAGGCTGTCTCTACCGAAAAGAACCGGCAAGAAACTCGAGTAGTTGCTCTTTTCAAAAAGTTTTAATACAATGTGGAATCGTTTACAATCACTGTATCTAAAATAAAAATCAAAAAGTAACAATTGGTTAACAGTTTCTTTAGTTTTTGAGGAATCCTTATAAGTATGAAATACTTGTGTTAGAATATCGTCGTTTGTACACATAGCATAAATTGTTACATAAATAATATTGTTCCTCTAAAGATAAATACATCAGATATAATTAAATGGCAAAATCCGCTCTCATCATCGCTATTCGAGCAATAAACAAAGTACATTTAGAACTTGATATTTTTACTTGCACTTTGAATGAATTTTCAAGAACGCTTCTGAATATTATTTGTTATAAATAGTGTCGATAGTATGTTCTATTAGATGAAATAAATAAATAAATATCGCACACGATCAATATTATCTTATAATTAACTCTGTATATTATTGGTTACAGTACGAAACGCGAGCCTTCAACAGCACCGGCGTATCGGTCACCAACAACTCTTGTGACTCCTTTGTGTGCGTGATCACGGTGCGACCAGAGCCTGGAACAGCTAAATACACCTGCGAAGTATCTAGTGAAGGACCACGCTTTGCTGTGGATAGAAGATCAGCGAATATGACGCTTTCTGGTGAGAAAATTATTTAGTTGACCAAGAGAAGCGAGGATGAGCGAAATTGCCAGGAGTTTGTATGTTAGTATGAAAAACTTCGTCCGACGATAACTTGAGTATTGCTTATCGGAACTTTATTAAATTGTATAAGTGAATCGTTTTTGACAAAAGAAAATTTTGACTTTGAAGATGAGCGAAGCTCGGTGGGGGAGTTAAGACGATAGGGGGGAGTTCAAATCAAATCAAATCAAATCAAATCGTTTATTTACATAATTGCGTGTACAAAGATAATATAAGATTAGAATTGGTCCCAACGCATTATACCTTTTTAGGCATGCAAATTATAATTAAAATATTAATAAAGTCCAATTTATCAAAAGGAACCTTTTACAGCTATATTCTTTACAATTTTAAATATAAAAAGCAAAAATAAAAATAGAATAAAAATAAAAAATCAATACAATGTCACAAAAATACAATAAAATCAAATGTCATCGTTTAAATAGTCGCTAATACAATAATAACATTTATTTGTCAGATATTTCTTTATGTCTCGTTTAAATATATTTATATTTGCCTGACTCTTTATATAGTCAGGAAGGTGATTAAATATTATTGGCGCCATACCAATAACACTTTTCCTTAACAGAGTAGTGTTGCCGTTTAATGTACCCACTCTATTCATATCATTTAATCGTCTGCTTTTGAGCTTTGGGAACAGGTTAATGTTGTTTTTAACAAAAACTGCAAGTTCATATATATATAAGCTTGGAAGAGTGAGTACATTTAATGATCTAAAATAAGATTGGCAACTATCGGTGGGGCCCAAGCCAAGAGCAGATCGAAGACACTTTTTTTAGGCCCTGAATACATAGTCCTTGCTGGAAGAGTTGCCCCAGAAAATTATGCCAAATCTCAAAATCGAGGTTACATAAGCCTGAAATGCCGATATAGTTGTGGACCTATGTGTAACTTTGCACAACATGTGAAGAGCATAAGCGCATTTATTAAGCTTCTTGCACAACATACTGCAGTGTTTGTCCCATTTTAAATTACTGTCCATGTTAATTCCTAGAAATTTATTGCCTTCTACTTCGGATATGGTCTGACCTAAATATTTAATATCCAAAGTATACTTTTCCATCCGTTGATGAAAAAGCATTAATTTTGTTTTATCAAGGTTAACCTTGAGATTATTCATTTCAAGCCATTTCATTATTTTGTCCAAATTTAGGCTTATTTCATCATTAAATATGTAAGTCCCTTTATTTTGAAATATAAATGTGCTGTCATCAGCAAATAGAATGGATGGGTGTTCAGTGATTTTTGGAAGATCATTAATGTATACGAGGAACAGTAACGGTCCCAAAATACTACCCTGTGGTACTCCATAACGTATGAGTCTGGTTTCTGACCTTACAATGGTTTTCTTTTATGTAATTGGACATCTTGTAGTGATTTCTGTAAATTTAAAATTCAATTAAAATCAAATAGGTTATTGTTTGTCCGAGTATATAGGAGGTATGGTTTATCCGATCTTTAAGTACAAGATTTTGAGTACAAAAATGAATGATTTTTATTACCACAATGTATATAATCAAATTTTATTTACGCGATACTTAACTTGAAATAAATATATTTTTTCTTTCGTTTTCTCAAATTTGTATGAAAGCGTAATGCATATACCTATCGTATCAAGCAAGTCATAAAGAACGGCCACAGCAATGTGAAACAAAATCTCTAATATCTCAAAAACGGCGATATTTTCGCGTGACTTAAAATTGATTTTTAGATAAGTTATTAGCTCAGCTATCATCCCCAAAAGAGAAACTTCACTCATTACATCGTACACATATTACATTAGAAGTTATGGTTGAATAGAAAAAACATTATTATGAGATATAAACCTATTGAATAAAAGAATTAAAGCATTTTAAATGCGATTTATTATGCATTATTTATATTTAAAAGTATTTTTATTGAACATGGAAAGTACTCGAGTTAAAACAAACACAAAAAAATACTACAAATATAAACCTACAATGGTTAAGTACCGACTGAAAAAACACTAAAAGTTGTCGTAGTTTGTTTGTTAAATCTGTAACATTAAAAAACAATGCAATATTAATTCGTTATAAAATAAATTAAAAACTCATTACCTTTATGTTTTTCCAATAACTAAGCGGAATTAATTGTCCAGGGCCCAGGAAACTCCATAAAACGTTTCGTTCCAGGAAATTATTTCTTTAATAAAAATAAAGTGGTCTTACAGCAGATAATGGGGCAAAGTTTGATACACAATTTTAAAGTTAGTATTAAATTGCTCTAGGGTACAATGTAAATGGCATTTCTGAAAAATCTTAATATGAGAAAAGTTAATGCAGTATATTGTCTGTTTTTGTTAAAATATGCGGATATATTTGTGTTAGGTTAATTTGCAATAATGCAAATTGAAAATGAATATTAGTTTTTGATTTTGGTACAAAATATAATATTATTATTTCGTCTTTCAAGTGGGTTTATTGCTGGTAAAATAGATTTTAATTTAATGACATCGTTCCATTTAATAATCATAGATATTATTGAACGCATTTTGTCAAAATACTGAAACGATAGTCAACTTTAAACTACTCATAAATGACACTCACTCTAATGATAGGAGAAGACAACTATTTAAAATTACGTACATGTACAATTTTTACGTAAATACAGGCTTCAATTTACAATTTTATTAACAGTGCACTTATTCTAACGTTGCGTTACGACATCTATTAAACATCTCTCATATTTAAGCCTGAGTTGAGTATTTGGAATAAAGTATTTTTCTCTAGACTTATGTATACAGGGTGTCCCGTAATGAGTGAAGCATCTCTTGGGGGATGATAGCTGAGCTAATAAT
>LQNK01002347.1:52362-67860 GCA_001586405.1 Phoebis sennae | reverse complement strand
TTTAAGTTCTGTTTTACGACCAATAGAATATCATAAATTTGTTATAATGAATAATATTTTTTAATAAATAACAATAATTTTAGTAATATTTTCTTTTATTTATTTATATTTTATTCAGTTATTTACAATTTATTCATATAATTCTAAGTAAATTTAGAATACAAAACAAATTCAATTTAAATTTACAGATATTAATTAAACTAAGATTTTTACATAATTTAATGAGACCTGCAGACCTTTACTAAGATATAATGCCGTAATGTGATCCGTAGATCTGCCGCCTTCCAGATTTAAAATCACACAATTTAATAATTAAGCTTTCCATCCCAGTGTTCGTGCCAAATACTTATTCAAACTTTAGAAGTATTGAATAACATTACAGAATTTTATCCAATTTAGAATAACCCGCAGATATAAAACTGCTCTAGAATAACTATGACAAAATCAAGCTAATAAACCATAACATGATTTCTGATAGTGTATAGCCAAGTTTCCAGTTAGATTTGTCAATTCACCTTTTCCAACATATGTTATCGTAGGAAATAAGAGAATAAAAACCATTTCTTCCTTCATTAATAAAATAGAAATTGCGTTCTAAACGGTATTTATTTAGTTATGCAAAATTGATATAAAGGCGCCCCAACGATTTTGCAAGAAAAGCATGGGGAAGCGCCGAAATAAGCCCTGAACCTGTTAGTCCACTTTTACGGCCCGGTTTCGTTCAGGAATTACAAACAGAGCTATGAAGCTGATTGCAATAGTTGGATAGATAATACTGATTGCGGATATGCCCAAAGCGCGCTGTCAATCATAAACTCAAGGTTTGCATCTCGTGCACTAAACCTTCACTGGCCAGCTGTGTATGTTTACAGGCATTCTGAACGGTCTCGGCCTTTATAACTATTTTCGCCCTTGATATTACAGACATGCCTGTAAGCAGGCTCTGTAGATAGGAATCTTGGCTGAAGGGTGAATTGGTGAATTGATAGGAGAGGCTGAAGAAATTGTAATTGAATATCCTGAAAACACCTGGGTGAGCCAGGGTCATTCCCTATCAATCTGCGTAGACAGGTGGGCTTTATGGAGAATTGAAATGTTTGAAACCAATGAAATGTTACGGTGCTACGGATACATTAACTATAATTCCCGTTTGATTGAAGTCGCTGAGTTGAATACTTAGCCACAGATTACGATTTCAGGTCCGATTAAATCCATTGTGGAATCTAAAACAAAGTTTGGTTCACAAACGGTTAACTAAAGTTCATGGCGGGAGGTTAGGTGTTTGTGGAAGCAATTTATACATCTCACTGTGAGGGAGCGTTTATAGCACGCGATTTGAGGCGGTAGTAATTTTTGGCGCGTGAAAGTTGTTCTACGTGAGAGATACGTTCAGCGGAATGGGTATTTTGAAGTGATCGCACATATTTTACAAAAGCCTGGGACATTTTTATATCTCAATCTTAAGACGCAATCTCTATTACTGTAGTGAAATCCCATTATGTTAAAGGCTAGAAGGATCATTGAAATAGGCAGATTTAGGAGGTAGATTGCAAATACGATGACTAACATTATTTTATCGGATTATATCTCTTGACTCACAAAATGGTGAAGATTATCGCTCAACTGCAGTGTACACTCTGATAGTTAATTACCGGTTTATTTCCTGAGTATGCAAATAAATAGTCGATTTAATTAACTTCGTTTTGAAACGACCTTGGATATTGGATAATATTTGCTTGATAAATTGTGTTTAGATAATAATTTAACAGCTTTTTAAATATAAATTCTTATATTATGATATAAAGCGCAATTTTGGTAGTAGATTCAGTATTCCTCTATATGTTTTAGTATCGGATATGAGATATATGATAGGTTCAGTTATAAGATAAAATACCTAATCGAAATAAACGCACAGAAAATATTTACACATAATTACATACAATTAACTGTAGAAAATTACTTATAAACAAAGATAAGCCAAGGCAGAAATTCCATTAATTAAGACACACATCTGAAACATAAATAATCATAATCAATCAAAGGCAAACTACGAGACAGGATAAGGTGGGTTTTCATATTAAGGATGAAACGAAAATATGTATACATTTACTTACTATTAATTCCTATTTTGCCGGCTATGTACCATTATGTTGATCGTAATAGAAATGTGGCGTAATTCTACACAACTAGCCAATAGCTGATAAGTTGATCACAAATTACAGCTAGTCATATGACTTTTTCTAAACTGAGGGTAGCTGGGTCGTGACGTCAATAAGACGTTCGACGACGACGGGGCACCATGGCGGAACTGTTACTAATTAATGCCAATAGTGAATGAACTTTGACAAGTGACATTTGAAAGCAAAGATAACAAACTAAACTTGTTGCAACATGAAATTACTGTTACTTCTACGGTAAAATATTTAAGGCATGTAATAATGAAACAATGAAATAACTATAAAGAAGTATTACTAACATTACTTACTCCGCTGGTTTAGTGCCTCATATTAGGCCTTGGCCTCCGAAGGGAGAGACTTCCACTTTCCTCCATCTTTGTGCAATTGCATTGGCATTTAGTTCACGCAAGTTTACTTCAATGAGATCGATCAACCGATACGTGATCACTGCTAGTAACTTGTCTTCGATCCCTCGGTTGTTCCAGGTATGCTACGTTTACTCGATCTAATCCCATTCTTTTCAAGTGATCAAACCAGCCGATTCGTTGAGCCTTGTATTCGGCAGTGGTATTTGACTGTGCTACTAACATCTCAATTACGGTATATGTACATTTATGAAATGTAAGTCCCTTATCATCGCGTATACATATGATGAAAAATATCTTGGAATAAATTTTACTTACAAAACACGTCTTAACACACTTTTGACTAAAATTATGGTAGAATTTAAATTAATTCAGTTATCAAAAACCAGGAATATCTTTATAAAAGGAAACTTTTATCTGTTAATGTATTGTAAAAGTTTTATAAATTGTATCGTTATATTGTAGAAGTAATTGAATGACCATTTTCATATTGAAGGAAGTTCTTAGATCATAGAAAATCCGAGTATAATAATAAATATTAGTTATTGTCGTTCTCATTGCCTATAATAAAACCAATACCATCAATATACATATACAATAAAGCAGATATCTACGTCTGCTTGTATTACCCCTTGATAAATCCTGCACGGGTATCAGATTCTCTGTTATTATACATACTCGTACATTTTGTCAAGCAGAGGAGCTTTATGTGTGAGTGAGACGGACCTTCTATGTCTTATGAGGAAATTATTACAGGGAGGAATTTTCCTCTTACGTCTATTTACACATAAAAAAATAACAGTTTTGTTACACGTGCACCATAGTTTGCGTAAATGTTTCTGTTTGACAGTTATTTGTTTTCTGCTTTATTATTTTCAAATTCAAGAGGTATTTTGTAGCGTACACAAGTATGTCAAAATTTGCATTTATAAGGATGAGTAAATAGTACTTATGAATTCAATACAAACACGTGAGGACAACATTTATTCCGTTCCATAATAACTAGTATAACATTTGTAAAGATTTGTTTATAACCTTATTATATTTCTTAAGTAACCAGTTTTACAATTTCCCGCACTGCCTGACTGACATAGTGACTTGATAGATCACTGTATCAGTCAGTCAGTCAGTCTTTTGGGTTTTATACCGGGTAAATTAAAAACCTTTGATATTTTAGAATTGATTATTCGAATTAAATTTATAAAATACACCACGATGCGAATAGAATTATATTACTGAAAATATTTATTTTATGTATTCTGATTTTTATTATATCGATATAAATGACATACCTAATGGTAATTAATTATTATGATAAATATAAAAATTTAATGCTGTATTAAAAAAATATTTTTTTATGCTCATATCTTCCCCTCGCCTTCTACTCCGCTTAATTTATAACCCCTAAAATTGTCAAAACTGCATAAAATAAAGAACCTATATATATAGATTAACAAAAACCATGAAATTATTTTTTTAATATTTGCTTTACTGCATTGTAGTGCACGCTTACATACCTACTTAAAGTAAGAGATAGTAATAGCCAGTATTATTTTACCTTACAATTTTTTATTGTACGCATGTGAAAGTTTATATGTCCGTAATTTTCGACGACATAGTTTCCTTATTTATCGACATTGTGTAAGGATCCGATTTCCTTGATCTATCCTTTTACCCTTCTTTACAAGGTCTTTAACTTTAATGAGAGCTCGGAGTCAATGTTACACAGGACTAGGGTCGGTTGTAAGTCCCGACATTCGGAATGAGGTTGTTTGTTACATATTCATTAAGCAATAAAATCCTGAAAAACTTAATTTGTTTAGAAAATCTTTCCAGAAATGAAAACGAATAGGAGGAATAAGCAGTTGTTGCTTCCTTACTTAATTGTTGAAATCAATCACAGAGCAATGTTTAATCAGCAAAATTTATTTGGTCCTTTGGGACCTTAAATCTGTTTCTTTTGAGCTTAAAGATTGTATATTAATTAAAAAAAATCTTTCACAATTTTCAAACCATCCACCATCAAAATTAACCATACAAATAAGGAACAAGACTACAGTACCAATTTATTTTTTATTTTAATTAAAATACAGAATGGACTTCAACATTTAAATTTAAAGTAGTCCAATGTCCAAAATAGCAATCATGGTATTACTGTAATAGTCAACAGTACTTGTTCTGGGCTGGAATGGATAGCGCTGTTTAAACATGTAATGCTAGATCGATTGTATTGCGTTTGCCTAAATCCTTTGAGAGCTGAAATACTCCCGAATACTGGGTTACGTGTACATTGATATAGGTATATGCAGTGCGCATTAGTAAAATACAATTACCATGTACAATACAGTTGCTCAGCTTAATGGTAATTAATTGTTTCGTAACTATGGAAACATATATTTTTAACCTAAAATTTTCCAAACATTTAATCAATGCACACTTTTTGAATCGTCCTTAATTACCTTTGTTAAACAACTTAGACATCACACAACTTTTCAAATTACTTGCAGATGTTAAAATTACCGATTAGCATTCAAATTAATCGTGGGTTATTGAAGCTTTATTTGAAATTTATATTAAAGCTTTCAACTTCTAGGCTAAAATGTTTGTAATAACAATAATCATCTGAGTGAACGCTGATAAATGAATACTTTCTAAAATTCTCTTCTACTTTAATAATTTATTTCCTTAATTACACCGAATGAATCTAGATCGCATGTAAATGTGATATAAGCGTATAGGTTTAATAAAGATCTCAAGTTTGTTCCTTTCATAGCAAGAAAATTGTGCTCGATGTAACGTAACAACGTACCAGCTCCAGCTCCGTTGTCAACCAGTGGATGATAATTAAATTCTACGACATGAATTTTATCTACTTCCCAGTGTTCGCCTGAATTAGAATCTTACATAAATACGTGTATTATATTTACATATTATCATGCGGTCGAGAAAGAGGTACAGAAGTCGAAATTGTTTAAATTTACGCACATGCTACGAAAAGCAGGACAGCAGTATAATATAATAAATAAACAAGTTATTATTATACTAGCTGTTCCGCGCGGCTTCGCTCCGGCAGCGTAATGTTATATAGCCTATATTCATCAGGGATAATGGTAAAAGTATTTTTCAAATTGATCCAGTAGTTGCAGAGTCTATTCAAGTATTCAATTCAAATAAACAAACAAAAATCAAATATTTTCTCTTTATAATATTAGTGTAAATGAAAATTGAAAACTGCTCTTAAATCTTAATTATTCAAATCTTACGTAGAATTTTAAAGCGCTTGATAAATACGAAAAAGTGAGGTGCGTCTTAAGTTCTGTTAAGCAAAGGTTCTCACTGAATTAATGAACCTTCATGTTTGTCTTTAGAACTTAGGGAGGTTTAGAAGGAATGGATCTGTTTTTCGAAGAAATGTTTGAGCGACGTCTTCAGTAGGAAAATCAGTAACTTTGTTAAGATAAGTAGCTAGTTTGATGTATTGATTATTAATGAACAAATACCTCCTTTAATTACTATAAATGTGAAAATAATTATAATCTTAGTGAATACTTTAAAATAAATAAATAAAAATAAGTAAAATTTTAATGCACCACTATGATAAATCTAAAAATCAAGGCATGTGTCATTTAATATAATTCTAGACTAGCTTTCCGCCCGCCTGATCAAAATACAGAAATTTGTAATCCACGCGAGCAAAGCTAAAGCCAAAGCTAGTTATGGGAGATTTTTGGGAATTTATTGAGTGTTTTTTAACCTAGCCGTTAAGTTTATAAACATGCATGTTCGCAACTCAACCCAAATCTCCCCCTGACGCACGGTATGATATTTATATTATGATATTTACGACTTAAGTAGCGAATATCTCGTAAGATATTTATTTTAGCAAAATACCTATTTAGAAAGAAAGAAAGAAAGAAACATTTATTAAGACACACACAATTACATGTACACAGGAAAGAACATCAACAACACATTTACAAACAAAAAGATATATATAACACGTAAATTTTATTTATGAGGTTGCGGTGTGTGTCAAAAAGGGTGTTATTTTATTTTCTGATTTCTCATTTAATGATATATCCGTGAAATTATTTTTAACCCTCCATTTGCATGTATGCCTTTTTTTAAATAAAATGTAGCCTATGAGTTGCAATTAATATTGGTCTATCAGCATGTAAATTTTTCTCAAAATCTGCCCAGTGATTTTTACGTGGTTAATGACCATACAAACAGATAAACAGACAAACAGAAAAAAATTCTAACCATGGTTTTGTTGTCGTAAATAAATGGTTCGTAAATAATGTTTTCGGTAAATTCCTGACGTCATCAATGCTTGCACGGTAATTGATGGGTGATACAAATTCATTGCGTTTTCGGTTCCAGCGCAGCTGCAATTTATTGATTTATGGTCGCAATGATGCTCTCATTATTTGATGTAATGATGCTAAATTGACCTATTCAATACGAAATTCGACGAATAACCGATAAACGATCCATTAAAAACAATCGAAGGTTATCAATAAACTTTTATAAGATGAAAATGATTCAAGTAGTAGTAACTTTGGTTTGAAAATATCCCTTAACTAAAAAATTACACTTTAGTACTTAAAAAATCAAAGTGTGAAGTATAGGAATCAATCACAATAAAAAAAATTATTTATTTTAATCCTAAATAGAGCCTAAAATATTAATATATAAATCTTGAGATATCGAGGATCACGAATTGCTAATAAATTCTGCACAGTCATAGCGCTCGGAAGTGGGCGTTACTAAAATAAACTTTAGCAAATTTCCAAGCTGTTGATCTGTGCCTGACGATTGGTGCCAGAATTTCCATTAAGTGTTCAACAGATATTCATTACCATTTTTATTAACAAAACCCTTTAAAATACGGCGTTTGCTTGTTATTGTTCTATTAGGAATATTTACAGCATATACTTTTAAACAACCATTTAGAGTAAGCGAAATAATAAATACGGAGCTCTTAACAATACGAGACAATTCTGGCATTACCCACCTATGAAATAAATTTTTAAGATTGATTAAACATTCTTGATAATCTTAAACCCAACTAATTTGGCTACAAAACGATGCCTTTCAATCATGTATTTTTACTCTTGTGGGCGACGGGTTAGAATACGTATTCTAACTCGTCGCCGAAGTAGCAAAACACGTGTTTTGCTACTCAATTCTACCCGTGGGTGTCGTAAGAGGCGGCAGAAGGTAATTCTGATGTATAACATCCTGAGCAATAATAGAAAAAATAAAATTATCACCCCTTCAGCAGAAGATCGGCGTGAAGCAATATTGCACTGTGTTCCGTACGTCGTGAGCGGAAGCATGGTTCCATCCATTTCCTTTTCCATCCTGTTCTACTCCCAATCTCCCAATTTCCCACAATCAATCCTCTCTTTATCCGCTCCCCTTCCTTCAAGCCAGCAAGGCATCATGCTGATTTTCTAGGAAAATAAAAGTAGTAGGTAGGTAAAAAGAAAGTAGGTAGCTAAACTAAGTTATAAGTAACCCTGATGATCGGAATCTTGATGTGTGACAAGGGCCTAGGAGAATATTATTTGCAGTTCCAGTCTCACGCACAAATGTCTATAAATTTGCACCCCTTACAAGGATATTTAGAATCTTATATTTGCTGAGTCGTAAGATACTTCGGCTCTTCAATATCGGAATTTTAAATTAAAAGTGTATTACTATTTATGTTAAAAGAAGAAGTTGGTTTCTACATTGTTGTGTTAATGCAAGATTTGAATGAATGAATAAATTTAAAACAAATCAAATGTGAAAGTTTGTCTACTTTTTCACTTAATAACTATAGAATACAGCATAATATAGCGATAATATTGAGTAAATCGGAAAATTTTCTGTGTACTACGGGTAGCTGCGAGTTAAATCTAATAATTTAATTAATCAAAAATAATAATAAACTAATAATTTAATTTTTAAAATTTCACACCGTTTTGAAAACTTGAATGTTTGATTTAAAGTTTCATAAAATGTAATTCAGTAAATTATGAAGGCACCCTTTTATACAACTTTCTCCTATGGAGTCAGACGACAGCTTAATATACAGGGTGTCCCCTAATGGGTGAAGCATCTCTTGAGGGATGATAGCTGAGCTAATAATCTATCAAAAAATCCCAATATAGGTCATACGAAAATTTCACTGTTTTTGAGATATTGAGGATTTTGTAGTTTTTTCAAAAATGTTAACCTCGCCCAATGTTTTATATTACTGTGGCCGTAATTCTTATTTGTTTTTCATAATTTTTTTACTAAGTTTTCTTTATGAGTTGCTTTCTTGGATACATGCATTAGATATTAATAGAAATATCAGACAACGGAAGAAAAAAAATATTTATTTCAATTTTAGTATAGAGTAAAATTTTGAGGTCAGATTTGATAGTCTGCGGTTTTAAAAAAATGTACTACACTGAGACGGTCAGTGAACTTAAAAACTTCTGTATTTAATACCGATTTCAAAATGGTATAAAACTTATGGTTTTTTCTTATAGCAAAAAAAATATTGCAATTTGAAATCAATTTGGGACCTATTTTATTGATACGTCCAGGATGATACTAAGTATGAAATGTTATTTTTTTACATGAAAAATAAAATTAAATGTTATTATTGGTCAATATTAATAAAAATACATAATCTGTAACGTGAAATATTATGCATAAATGTATACATTTTCAAAAATTTTAAATAGAACCGTTATTGTACTATACCGTTGTAAACCTTTGATTTTACCTGATGTGACACATTCTACCATGGAAATAGCTGGAAATTTGAATTCAGCTCCCACTACACCTATCATCAGTTCAATAGATCAATAATTATGGACCCGGAAATCTCACGCGATGTTGGTTAGTCTCTGAAATTTTTGGCCACCATAGGTAAAATTTGGCACAAAAGTAATTGTTTAACTTTTAGATTTATTTTAAATTAATAAAATAATATTTTCATAGATAAGTATTAGAGAATATTAGAGAAATATTAGGATATTGTAATGGCATACGATAAAAGTGGACATTAAATTTCATGAAGGTTTATGCATTTATACACAATACATCACATTACAAATTATGAATTCTTATTAATATTGACCAATAATAACATTTAATTTTATTTTTAATGGAAAAAAATAACATTTCATACTTAGTATCATCCTGGACGTATCATTAAAATAGGTCCCAAATTGATTTCAAATTGCAATATTTTTTTTTTGTTCTAAGAAAAAACCATAAGTTTTATACCATTTTGAAATCGGTATTAAATATAGAAGTTTTTAAGTTTACTGACCGTCTCAGTGTAGTACATTTTTTTTAAACCACAGGCTATCAAATCTGACCTCAAAATTTTACTCTATACTAAATTTGAGATAAATATTTTTTTTCTTCCGTTGTCTGATATTTCTATTAATATCTAATGCATGTATCCAAGAAAGCAACTCATAAAGAAAACTTAGTAAAAAAATTATGAAAAACAAATAAGAATTACGGCCACAGTAATATAAAACATTGGGCGATGTCAACATTTTTGCAAAAACTACAAAATCCTCAATATCTCAAAAACAGTGATATTTTCGTATGACCTATATTGGGTTTTTTTGATAGATCTATTGAAAAGCAAGGGTTATATTCAATTAGCGGGTATATTTTCAAAAAATAGGTCGGGCGTTTCGATTATTATATAAGGTACAGAGCTACTCAGAGTATTTTCTTAATAATATATAGTTTTAATGTATTTTAAAACAAATTGAAGCCTAAAAAATTAAAAATCTGTCTAACAATCTAAAGTGAAGTAAAACGTTAAATGTAAAAGGTGCTTATACCTTCATAAAAATTTATTATTCGAGACCCGTCTGGTTCACCCATAAATGTTCTATCCCTAAATTTTTCGAGACTCTTTATTAATGAATTTGCGAAGTGCGAATGTTGAAATATTATTAAATGGCTATTATTAAGGGCCATTATTAAGAGAAAAGTTCTATACCGTCAAAACTAAATTTATTTAACTGTTAGTGTAAGTAGATGTTACCAATAAAAGGGTGATCTTATTAAACGTTTTCCTCTGAAGTTAAATGCTGATACAAAATCACATGAAAAAGAAAATTCCGATATTTCTCAATTTATCAAGCAATTATCCAACTTTTCTTGCCGGAAAAAGCATTATTCGGATTATATGGAACATTAAAAAATAACAAAATTGGACCAGTCCTTCAAGTAATCCGCTTACCAACGAGGGTATTTAATTTTTATCATACAGATATTTTCTTAAAACATCTGAATATAAAAAAAATGTTTTAAAATAATTCATAATTGTAATTGAGCAGTATTAACTAAATAAAATATTTAGGTTTATTGGGAAAAGGAAAAATTATTTAAACATTCAGAAATCGAACATCTTTTACCTATTCAAGTATTTCTTATATAGTAATAATATTTCTCCGCTGTCTTCTTTGCACGTGTTTTATTTATATTTTTGGAAAAAAAATATCACAAAAAATCGCTATGTAATTAATTATTTAATTAATTAATCGTCTTATCCAAAAAGTTGATTTCTCGCTTTTCATCAGCTCCTCCTTTTCTTAAGACCCGTGTCCTTAGATTAATAAAGTACCCAATTTTCTATTTGCACAATATAATTTTTTGACTAATAATGTGGACCCTTATTTTACATAAGAAGTACTTTTTTGGCATAAGAAGTAGGTACTATCTTTATTTCTAAAATTAAATATTTTGACACATTTCGCTTATCGTTTAGACATCGTATCGCAAAAAAAATCCTTAGTCTACAAAAGTAAAAATATTTAGGAAGGGTATTTTTACGTGTAAGTATAAATTCCCGGATAACAGAGTAAATACTGCAGACACAGCATTCATTGAAATATGCGGCTGCACGATTTTGCGACGAGGCTTCGAGCCTAATCAACGTTTTAGGTCCACACAATAATTCCTATTGATTGGACGATTACGTATTGTTGTTGACATGACGTTTATATTTCGTATATTATTATTTAGGACTAACTTACCGCTCGCCCGTTCGCTCGCGTGGATTACAAATTTCTGTATTTTGTAGAGGCGCACAACAAAAGGTTAAAAGAATTACGGTTGTAAGACAGCTGATTAATTCCATGTCTAAAGTGTTTTTTATACTTTTCTATGGAAATAGGGTTCACCAAATTCTCACACAGTGCGCGCCTCTACAAAATACAGGGAATAGTAGTCCACGCGAACGAAGTCGCGGGTAGAAACCTAGTCATTTTTGTGAATTTATTGAGTGTTTTTAACGTCTTAATCAATCCGTTCAGATTATAAAAAATCATGTCCACAATTCAACCCAAATCTCACCCTGTCGCGGTATGACTTTTTTACGATTACAGTAATATGTATAGCTCGTAAAATATTTTTTTAGCAAAAAAATTATTAAGAAACATCCATTTACTTTTTATTATCCTATCCGATTACACATCATTTAATGATATATTAGTGAATTTATTTTTTTATCCTCCGTATACATGTATGATAAGCCACCCCTAAAATCATTTTGTTCAAATAAAATGTGAATGTGTAAAATGCACCTAATATGGGTGCCAGCGTATACAATTTTTTCAAAACCCGCTCAGTGGTTTTTCGTGATTGACACACCTACTCTTCATATTCATCAATTACACTTTTTAAAAAATATTCTTTATACAGAAATGGTTTGGTTACTGTTTTATTATATCTATAGATATGTGATTACCTGTTATCAAGAGGAATCATGCAACTTGTATTCTATAAATCAAAATCAAGAAAATATTATATCAAAAGTGCCGCATATTAAACAGTTGAAACTAACTAACGATAAATATGTTGATAAAAACGATATGTCATCTGATATTTTGGTGGATTTTATTGATAAAGTAATTAGGTCAGATAAAACGATTAACGAGTAGGGCGGGCTTCTCGTTTATTAACCTATTACAAGCCTACTTAATACTTATTGCATTTATTGAATATCGATTGAAGAACTAATTTGGCCTAAAATGTCAATACGAAACCTTATGGTATCAATATATTACCGGGTACCTTTGTAAATTGAAAGCTTTTCGTGTAGGCGAAAAGCTCTTCCTTTATCTACATTTTGTAAGTTATGAATAAACTTTTATCTCTACATGATCTTTATAAGTTTTTCTTTCAAATTAATATACAATAATAACCCATAATAACTTATCTCCAACGCCAATTGTAAAATCACATTTCTCTTCCCAATATGCTACCTTCAAATACGTTTTAAATCCTCACAAATATATATTTTTGTTTACCACGTGTTACTTATTTTCTACGTCGCAGCTATCTCTCAATCGTTTAAGTAAATTACGTGCTAGATTTATGCAAACCACGCCCCCAAGAAGCCTGGGGTCTTATTCACAAATCCGTTTCCTATCGTTTCGAATCCAAATCGAGAAACGATACATATACATACATTTCAATCTGAAATGTGTACTTTCGGGCAAAGGATTTGTAAATAAGGGCCCTGGATTTGGGAAGCATTGTAAACATTTATGTATATTATTTTTGGAACAATTACGTATTCATATACCGTAACTTTTGTTTTCAGATGGACGAGTTCAGGTTAATACGTCCAATGAAGCGATAAATCCGGCAGAATTACGAATATGTGTAGTATGAAGCGCTTTATTGAACCAAATGATCTGTCGCACGGCGTGTTGGGAGCTGCCAATCACACAGCGAAGGAAAATGACTTCAGAGACATTGGAAACACCTCGACGGCAAACGAAAGCGACTTCTTTGTACAAAACGAAGAGTTTATTTTTGATAGAACCGACGTTAGGGCAATATTCATCACCTTGTACACGATCGTGTTCTGTTGTTGTTTCTTTGGTAAGTCTTCCTTATATAAGTCACATATTATTATCAAGACAATCGTACATTATATAAGTAATAGTAGTTATAGACAACAAAAAGTACACGAGAAATTATTAACACTAGTTTCCCCATGTTTTATTCAAGTTCTAATGTATTTTTTTATTACTAATATCACATGAGGATAATTTTACTGTTCAACATTTGTTTTCAAAGCTACCCCAGGCTTTTGACTTTCAATTAGAGATAGCTTTAGGACTGTTTCGTGATAAAAGGGGTCTGTCATTGACGACGGTCGTTTATAATGACAAGTTAGCGAATTTGCATAAGGAAATTGTAAATTACCGGTAGTTAATGCATGTGGTATTAATATGTATGTATGTGATATTGGAATTACCCTGAAATAAAACCCTTATATTTTTAATACAATATATTTAATTATGTGTCAACTGCCACTTAAGCACTTAGGTACAATTTCTGTGGACTTACGACCATTTGAATCACAGACCCATATAATAGAAACTATCGTCTCTAATATTTATAATATATTTTATCATAATATCCCAATCCTGAATCTTGTCCCTTTTAATAAATATATCATTAAGAACTTACCTTCACGCATTTTCATTCTCTTAAAGGTTTTCTCATTTAAAATTTAAATGAGTATTGTTAATGTAAAGGTGCGCAAGTATGTTTTGTGCACGAAAACATTAAGTCCTCATTTAAAGCATAATGTATAGGGAATGTTTGTCTTCTGATGAGGAACACACATGAGTATCATTATAGGGTACCGTTCGTCGTTTACGAACTAATTTATTGTTCTGCTTAGTGTTAGAGTTTGATATTATATAACTTTAGTAATAGCATTGCGAATCTTCCTGCGTACTGTATGTACCCGAGTAGAACATTGAAATTTATGAATGCAATAAAGTGAACGGTAGGGTGAGGTATGCCGGTGATAAAAAACAGAAACGAATCATATGGCGTTTTGTAATAGTCGCAAATCATTGAATACATAAAAAAAATAAAAATGTAAGCTCCTTGTATTCTGCTACCATTACTCCTGTTAATAACCTGACAGCAAAACGCCAAAATGGTGCAGGCTACTATTTATCAAAACTGAAAATTAACAATAAACGTGTCTTAAATTGTTTAAAAAAGCTGTAGATATATTCCAAATTAAATATTTGTATGATATATACTTATATGGTTAAAACTTAATAGAATACACATTTACGACCCGTATTATTTATATTTCAACCAAAGTCGTGCTAATATCATCGAGACAGGTCGTTTCATTTAATTTCGAATTCCTCAATTAAAACCTCATACCTTATAAACATAAAATTGTTTCAAATCCATGATGCAGTAAAGGTCTGGGTAAAACAAATAAAGTGTTAATAAAATGAAATGAATTAAACGAGCACATGATGTGAGGCATAGGTGAAAGAATTCGACTTTAAACCATTTTTTACTCTAATAATACTAAAGAGTATGAATCTAAAAGCATAGGCAAAAGGCACGTGACTCTATGTAACAATAATTTAATATATTTTATACCCATGAAGTATAATACACCATAGTGAAGAAACTATGTTAAATATGAGTTTACTCTAGATTCTGTCATTTATTCTCTTCCCACGATTAGGTTTCACATAAATATCGGGATTTATTTAATTATGTATCTACTTACAATTTGTTCTTATTTGGTAATACGTTAAATTTTACGTCTCCCTTTGCCTCCACGCTCCCAGATTAGAATATCTAACGGCTTTTTCAATAATGTATCATAGATTGTAATCTCAGATTCATGACATTTGATTGTCAGAAGACATAGCAAAGGATATAGAAGCTATACGTCGGCAGCGTATAGAAATCAATGTATGTGCAAAAAGATAGATTTGCCTGACTTTAGTAAGCAAAACAAGAGATAGATAGAATATTGAAAACAACCGTAAGTCTATGCTTATAATAAAACAGTAACCAAACCATTTCTGTACATGGAATATTTTTAATAAGAGTTAGCTGCTATGCAATATGTATGAGAAAGACCCCAAAGAAAAAAATTT
>LQNK01002347.1:36801-52107 GCA_001586405.1 Phoebis sennae | reverse complement strand
ATATACTTATATGGTTAAAACTTAATAGAATACACATTTACGATCCGTATTATTTATATGTCAACCAAAGTCGTGCTAATATCATCGAAACAGGTCGTTTCATTTAATTTCGAATTCCTTAATTAAAACCTCATACCTTATAAACATAAAATTGCTTTCAAATCCATGATGCAGTAAAGGTCTGGGTAAAACAAATAAAGGCCCGTATTAATAAACCGATCTCAGACTTGAGTATGCTCTTGAGATGACATTTGTGACGTTGCACTGAACAGAACAGAATACAGTGCAACGTCACAAATGTCATCTCAAGAGCATACTCAAGTCTGAGATCGGTTTATTAATACGGGCCAAAGTGTTAATAAAATGAAATGAATTAAACGACCACATGATGTGAGGCATAGGTGAAAGAATTCGACTTTAAACCATTTTTTTACTCTAATAATACTAAAGAGTATGAATCTAAAAGCATAGGCAAAAGGCACGTGACTCTATCTAACAATAATTTAATATATTTTATACTCATGAAGTATAATACACCATAGTGAAGAAACTATGTTAAATATGAGTTTACTCTAGATTCTGTCATTCATTCTCTTCCATTATCTCTTCCCACGATTAGGTTTCACATAAATATTGGGATTTATTTAATTGTGTACTTACAATTTGTTCTTATTTGGTAATACGTTAAATTTTACGTCTCCCTTTGCCTCCACGCTCCCAGATTAGAATATCAAACGGCTTTTTCAATAATGTATCATAGATTGTAATCTCAGATTCATGACATTTGATTGTCAGAAGACATAGCAGAGGCTATACGTCGGCAGCGTATTGAAATCAAAGTAAGTGCAAATAGATAGATATGCCTGACTTTAGTAAGCAAAACAAGAGATAGTTAGAATATTGAAAACAGCCGTAAGTCTATGCTTATAATAAAACAGTAACCAAACCATTTCTGTACATGGAATATTTTTAATAAGAGTTAGCTGCTATGCAATATGTATGAGAATGACCCCAAAGAAAAAAATTTGAAAAAGATTCTAATCATAGGATGAGATTTTTTTTCAAAATAATAAGTCTTCAAAACTAAAATAGAGGTTTCTAAATAGGATTATTGCTTAAATAAATATTTTACGAGATATACGCTACTAAAGTCGTAAAGGTGAGATTTGGGTTGACTTGCAGATATACCTTTAAATAAATTTAACACATATAAACCACTCAATAAATACCAAAAAACTCCCATAACTGGGCTTTCGCCCGCGGCTTCGCTCACATGGACAATTTCTGTATTTTGTAGAGTCAACCCTATTCCAGAGTAGAGCTTTCTTGATGTCCAGGTTTGGCTTTGACGTGTAAGTATCGATTTTGCTATTCTATTTCTAAGCTTTTCAAATATTGCCGTTACCCTGTCTACGCTATTAACAATCTAAACCTGTATCAACACTATATAAAAGCGATGGATCAAGGGAAATTTATTTTTACGAGTAAAAATCAAAATAATAAATACCTATGTTTGAAATCCGTGTTTGAGTTAAAGGCACGGTAAGACAGCGCACGTTAAGTTCTGTGCCGTAGCGAATAAAGCCCCCGAATAGCATTGTATTATTGTCTTGTTGTAATGTTGTATCGTCATAATTTACTAATACTTAAGATTTCCAATTCGAATTGAATCCTGGATGAGATTTTTCTGCAAAACAAAAGTAATAATATCTTTGATATCACCGGGAATCCTAGTAATCTACACTATCCATAAGTACTGTCTAATTTTAAATATGTTTTAGTACCAATAAAGGTTTTTTTATATTTTTTATGCTTGTTATAAATAAAACAACAAATAAACTTCCTAAAGTTTAAGAAAGTCTCCAATACAAGGAAAATATTTTAGAAAGTTGATAATTTGTTTATTGAGACGTTTGTTGATGTTTGTTGTAACGCACGTATAGAGATCAATATGAGACGATTCAGATGTATATATCAAGAAAATAATGCTATAATGAATAGTAATAATAATAATAATAAATAGTTTACTATCTCCGTTTAAATATAAGTATTTCAATGTTCCAAATATAGTAATACACTGTTTTTCAGGAACCTGATTGACTATTTCAAGTTGCTCACAATGTATCACCTTGTAATATTCTATTCATTGGATAAATGTGAAAATTTGTATTGTCGGCAACATTTTGTGATTTCATGTTTTAATAAGTTATATATGTCATCTTTTTATGGAAATGTCAATTGTTAGTAGGTATGGGTGTCTTATTGACGTCACGACTTATCTACCCTCACTTTGCTAATAGTCTATATTAGTAGCTGCATTTGTTATTAACTGACTAGTTCTATAATTGGCCAGTTGTGTATCACAGTACATTGTTATTAACTGACTAGTTCTATAATTGGCCAGTTGTGGATCACAGTACATTTCTATTACATTTAGACATAATTTTCCATAGTTCCTCTATTACTTTATAACTTTATTTATGCTTTCATAGAAGAAAACTATAGTGGCTCGCTCCAATCTTGTCTCGCGTTGTAATGTATAAATCAAGATCTATCGGTAGCGCACTCGGATATATTCATATGAAAATAGCCTATTTCACCCCCTATCTTCTCTCCCCCCGTATGTCGCTCATTTTTTTACTTAAGAGTTTTCTTTATCTATACTATTTGCGTACAAATTTATATCAAGATTGTATAAACCAGACTCCAGATATCATCGGACAAATATTTACCATTTATTTACCATTTGCAATCGCCCGGCCATCTCGACTTTGAAACTTCGCTTCACTCGGTCAATTAGGAAATATCTAGAGCTAAACTTATGTAAGTGTAGCATAAAGTAAATTGAAACTATCTGTGGCCAGTTGTTTTTAATATTCTTCCCATAACAGTCAACGAAAACAACAACGTGATATTTTTATGTAATAGGTACCTACTTATATAATTTATTTTCAATTATTTTGAACAAATTCTGAATAACTCGAATCAATACATTTGATTTTTTCAGATTTCTGATGTTTATTATTTCATAATTATTCTGAAATGAATATTAAGACTACCTAAGGGCTTATTTTATTTTTTTTACGTAGATATATACTTTTTATTCAGAAGCTAAGGACGCACAAGATTCTTTCAACCATATGAGGATTGAAAGAGATATTATTACATCCAACGCCATTTATTTTATAAATACATTAGCGAAAACCGTATGTAAATCGGTTAAGCCGTTCCGGAGTACAGTGCGTACAAACGTGCGTACAAACAGATAAACATACAAAAATCTTAAAATCATTGTTAGAATCATTGTCAGTATAGAAGCATAAATGAAACACGTAACGGTAATTTTGTAATGTACAGACACGGCTAGTCTACGATTTTATTATATGTATAGATTACTTTATCAGGATTAGCGATAATACTCCTAATATCAGGAAATTAAATCTTTGAAACTTATTCCACCAGCCAATAAAATTGACAGAAGCTTTAATTTCCTTTTTATTGGATATTTTCTTTTGAAAAGACATTATATAATCGTCTAGCTGATCCGCGCAGATTCACTCACGAAGCATAATGAACATACAACAATATATCATTGTGCTACGAACAAAGTTTTCCTCTTTATAATATTAGTGTAGAAAAAAATTATTTATTCTACACTAAAAATTAAAATTTAGATTTATATTATATTTATATTTCAATATTTTCTATAAAAATATAAGCTCCATTTATTATAAAAAATCATATTGAGGCAATTCTGTGAAAACTGTGATGTACAGGTTAAATTAAATATTATGTTTTATGTCCATTTTTATTCCACGCAAAAACTGTGTGATGCATTGTAATCGCATTATTCGTTATTTTAACGAAGGTTATTTTTAACTTTGAAAATAGTTTTATTACAGTTGAGTCCAGAGGAAATCTAATATATATTTTATTAGCGATAATAGATAATCAAGTAATAATTTTTAGACATGAAACAATTTCATTCTACTGGAAATTATTTTTTAGTCCCTGCAAGCATTAGGAATTCAGCAATTCAGTTAATGTAATTTTATTATTATTATTATTTTAAATGAACTGTTTCACTCAAGAAATAGGCTATTTTTTAATATTTTAAGAAACAAGAGAGATATAAGCATTTAAAATTTGATAAAGAGGGAAAAACATATAATGACTTCAAGATTATTATCTCCGTCATAAAAATTATATGAGCCAACTACCTACCCAATAATGATCGTTGATATAATATTTTTGTTACAGGTAACCTCCTTGTTATTCTTGTCGTGACCCTGTCTAGACGACTGAGGTCCATAACCAACTTCTTCTTAGCGAATCTGGCCGTCGCAGATTTATGCGTGGGTGTGTTTTGTGTCTTTCAAAATTTAACCATATATCTTATACCAAGGTAAGGAAGCTTTGTTCTCATGATGACTAATAATAAACCCCTTGGCTCTTTGTTATATAGCTATCAATAGATAATGGTACTTTCTCTGGTGTACAATAATTCCAGGTAGTCGTACCGTCATAGGAATATTATATTACAATGATTGAGCTCTTAGGATTTGCAATGTAGCACCTAGACATATTTGTTTCCTCTCCACTTGCGTAGTGCTTGGCGTGGAGTTATTATTATGACTCTTTTATGTAAATTTTTGCAACGCTTCAAAGTAGCAAATAAATAAAAACTCTAGGTTCCGTAGCTTCGTAATGTATATGACAATATGAATGTACTTTACTTTCTATAAAGACTGCTGTAGTGTTTAATTCATTCTGTGTTATGATGGCATTGTTCTAGCTACGATCGATCATTAATAACAGCAGCATTAATTACACCGATAAATTTTTTATATGTTTTTGAACGTTTCCGTGAAACGTAAACATCATTTATCCTGACACACAATACTCGTAGTCTGTGAAACGAGCCAACTGTAAAGTGATTTACGCTCCATTACAAAATCATTTAGATATCGAATTGGGATTATTTAAAGATTTAACGACAATTTTACAAGCCTGTTCTTATATAATTATAAATTATCTAATGATAAAGAAATGTCATTCACATTTTTTACATTTTCTATATTTTCCATATTTAAATATTTATCAGAAACACTTAAAAGTATTTCATTTATAAAGGACGTCTTTCAAATTTTGTTTTCAATAGTACTTTATATAGACATTCAAAGCATTCCAGTATAAAGCATTGAGATTTATAATCAGAAGCGACTTTAATGGTCTTTCTATATTTGTTACTAGGAAAACCAATATAAATAATAGCTAACTGATATAATCATAAACCGTTCCATTCACTTCATTTAAATATATAAATTGGGGTTAATAAGACACGAGTTTATCAAATATTTCATTTTCAGTTGGGTCTTTGGCGACTTCTTGTGTAAAATGTATCAGTTTGTGCATTCGCTAAGCTACACAGCTTCAATATTTATTCTTGTTGTTATATGCACCGAGAGATATTTCGCTATTATACATCCAATAACGTGTAAACAAATCCTGACTTCCACTAGACTAAGGGTAAGTTATTTAGTTATTTTATTTATAATTTGTTGTTAGAACTTAATTTATTAAATATATATTATATCTATATATATATAAAAGAAAGTCGTGTTATAACTCAAGAACGGCTGAACCGATTTAGCTGAAAATTTGTAGGCAGGAGGCTTAGGACCAGGAGAATGACATAGGATACTTTTAATCCTGGAAATCCCACGGGATCGAGCTATATACGCGGGCGAAACCGCGGGACACAGCTAGTATTATATATAAAATGAAATATATTAAACTAAAAAAAAATAAAATTATGAGTCAATAGCCTAGAACCATAAAAATGTCAAATAATTTTCAAATGTAGAGCTGAATAATATGAAAATACAAGTTGATATTCTTGAGCAGTACGTTTATAAACACTTTGTATTATAATAAAGTCACGTAGGGTCAAAACCAAGTCGGAGGCGACGTCCATTCACGTATTCTATTTAGAACCAAGTGGCGATTCGCTAAAAGTATTAATGTTGATCCCATTGGGTATGACACAATATATAATATTATAAATGTTGGATCTTAAAGATAGCCTTTTATTCGTTTTCGCTATTTGTTTAGGATAAAGGCTTGATTGTAAAACTGTTTGATTGTATTGTAAAACATACCTTAATCTGATTTGGTCATTTTCCGATGAATGGTATTTTTGTGACATATATCTTTTCTGAAAAAGAGAGTATAAAAACATAAAATTTAATTGTGTATTTTTAGTTGGTGATACTTGGCGTGTGGATAACGAGTGCAGCCTACAGTGCACCGAAATTTATTTGGGTAGAGACAATTACAAACGACCTAGGCGACGGTCATTTGGAAACCATATGCATCCAGCACCGAATGAAATACAATTCAGAGATATTTGACATGGTCAACTTCGGTTTATTATATGTAACACCACTTTGCGTCATGACGGTAAGTTTAGTTTACGCCAAAAGCGATTGAGTAAGTTTTATATTCGTAGTTTTCTATCAAAAGAAGTATCTTATTACATTATCATGAAACTGAATACTGCAGAATCCTCTCATAAAATTCCCGGCGAATGGTGATTGACCAAAACCCTCAAAGCCCGAGAGCCGAGCCTAGTGTAATAACATTAATTCCCTGATAATAATCATGATCATGGGATCATTGGCGATTTATTTCAGGATTATACTCGTAGTGACTAACTGTATAACTTCCAAATTCCAAAATTTTATAACACATATGCTTATTATTTAAAAAAATTGATTTATTTCAATTATCCAGTAAAACGTTAACTTCAAAGTTATAAATGTGTCAAACTGATAGAAATGAACTTAATTGATGTTTAAAATTGGTAAAAATCTTCAAAAAAGAAATTGTAATAACGAGTTTCTAGGTAAGTTTTAAGCAGAATGCAGTTACAATAATAGTTCTAGTACTTGTATCGTAAATTATGTGACCGAATAGAGCTGCGCTGCAAATAACTTTGGAAAATTTTATTAGTAGTTTAATTAAGTTTGTAGACAAAATTACACTGCCGTGCTGTGCTTGGTATAATCGATTAATGCTGTATGCGTATTGCTTTATTATTATTATCTATGCCGGCGATAGGTGAATTTATGGGGAACTAGATGCCTTTTCTAATTTATATTACGCGGCTTCGTTCCCGTAGCATAATGTGTGTACATGTAATATGACCTCTAACCTTTCTCGATGGTCTATCTAACACAAAAAGAGTTTTTCAAATAGGAATAGTAGGTAAGAAAATAGCTAGTTGAAACAAACAAGTAAACTATTCAACCTTATATTATTAGAGTAGATAAACATATTACAATAAACATAAAAACGTATTTATCTGTTAATAAATATCATGAATCGCGAACTTGTCAAAAGATTGAGTATCCGAATAATTCGAGTAGATTACCTAAAAGCTATTTCCCCTTTGGAAAATTCTTCAAATAAGAAGATCCAAGTGAACATACAAGTTACATGAAAGACAAAGTTTTGGAAAGTTAGCTGAAACGTTATTGTATACGATGCGAAGGCTTGCCACTCAGGAAACCAGACAACATTTTAGCGCAAATGTTACAACAGTAACGGAGTATAAAATTACGAATAAGCTCAATACGATAATGTAAATGAAGTCTGGCTTGTTATTACATTTTTAATGAAAGAAAGTTATTGTTTCCTCAGCAAACTGTCTACAAATTTAAATTACCTCCAACTTAAGCAACAAATACAATGAATTTGTTTTTATTGTTCTTCATAATTACGAATATTATCTTAGTGAGACATTTTTACATTATTTTTTTCGAATTCCATCCATTTGATCTTTTTACTTTTGAACTTAATTACCTATATCATGTTCTTATGTTATGGAAGTTACTGCTTTTATGAATGAATATTAACTTAATTCACACCAAATTAATGAATATCAATAAACACAATGGTGATCAGACACAAAGTTTACGTGCTCAAATGGCAGCCTTTTCGCTAGCCATAATACTTATATTGAAAAAAAATTCAAAACTTGCGTCGAAGTATGTGCCATGGGTGTATTTTTTACAGACATACATTTTTAATTAGCAAGTTAAACACAAGGGCGTGGGGTGAATCCTTTTAAATTGGCTCTCATGTATACTTATGTTAACAAGCATAATACCCTTCTACGTCTTTTCACGTGTGTTTGGATTAACTGTTTACTTTTTAATATTGCACGGTATAATTGTGTAATTTTCACCCATTTAATATAATACAAACAAACCACAGTTTATGATATGTCAAGCATATCTTGTAGGTCATGTAATCATATATTTTCTATACTAAATATTTAAGTAAAAAATTGAAAAAAAATGTTGTTTTTGTAATTGTATGATTTTAAGTAATCAGTGCACTTATGTATAGCTGCGTCATGACTGGTTGGGGGTAACGTCCACTAGGTATACGAATACTTGTATCGCGGGTGCTTTTAAGGTTTAACGTTTGATTAACAGTTGATTTATATGTGTATGTATGCACATGAACATGATTTACGAAAAGCTTCACAGATTGAACATTTAAATTATAATGTTTATAGAAGACAAAATAATATCTATTTTACAATAACATTACGTTTTAAACGATATTTGTTATTAAGGTTCTATTGTGCTTGAGTTAGGGTCCGCTTTTTATTGTAGCAATCCTAGGGAAGAAGGTTTATAAATTGATGCCTAAGTAGACAGTTGTACTGTTAAACTGTATTATTAATTCTTAACTATAAGCTTCACTAAACTTAAAGGCTTATTACTTTAAGTTCGATCGAGTAGAATAAGCTTTGCTAGAGGTATTTTGATCAAATTAAAATTCTTGCAAAATTTATGTTTTAATCAGATCTGAGTCATATAGTCGTTTCTTATTTTGTAAATTGTGTATTTAATCACGTTCGTTTTAATTTTATAATGAAGTTTGCGAGGATACCTAAGCCACAGAGGAATACGAATAATATGAGTAGTGCGAAGAGACTAGACGCCTTGAATCATTTCCACACGGACTGATATACCTACCACTCAACTTAATCTTATCAACGTCTAGGAGAATTTTATAAACATATAACTACGTAAATCTGCCGTACGAGTTCATTTGAGTTGAGGTGTGTAGGGTAACTATGTCTCAAATTTTATTTATAAAAAGTAATATAAAAATATACTTAATGAGAATGGAACGGATGAAAAATAAGTCAACATAGAAATTTCTATTTGCTATTTAACATCGTTTTAATTAACATAAGTCGAAATTTATAAGGGTATTGTATATTATCCGACCCTGTCACCTGTCACGTCGCTTGTCACCTGTGTCACCTGGATACTAGTCTTTAAGTAATTCATTGAGGCTGCCCCCAGGTCTTCAGCTTCGTTGAGAAAATAAATTCATGTCCCAAATTCAGTCATTGACAGAGCAAGAGAAAATTACAATGAATTAAATTGAAAAAAAAAGAGAACCACAAAGTAAACCTTTCAATATTTCCAAAAGGTTTTATTCCCTTTGATTTATAATTGTATGTAATATATGGAGATGTATTTATAGCCATAATTCGGTCTGTTTAATTATAAACCTTGTGAGTAATTTATATTTACATTATATCAACAAAAAGTCAGTCTTTGAAATATTGCTTTCCATACATTACTTACAGACGGAAAGTTTTTGTTTAAATTTTGCTGTATCTAAAGGAACCCAAACTACAAAATAATAAACCGAATGAAAGGAATAAATAATTATTGTTGTTTAAATTTTACCTATTTAATTGGACAGACCGGAAATTTATTTAAACTGTGATCATTATGCGTCATTATTCATTTGTCCAACAATTAATTGGTTGATTGTTATTGTTCGTAGTCAAAATATAATACAGCATTATATATTTAACGAACATTTTTTACATTATTTTACATTCCTGATAGCCAGCTCCTGATTTTAATATTGTGGTTTATGTATTTCTATGGTAATATCGATAATTAATATTTCTATAATCTCTATGTATTTACTTCTAGAATTGAATTCCATTTATTTTCCAATATTGCTTCAACGCTACTCCGACGATTTTGATAAATGAGGTGTCAATTATTTCGTTAACATGCTCTTGGGAACATAGGCTACATTTTATGAGGATAAAATGGATTTAGTCGATATTTGAACCGAAACACTAGAATTCCCATTTTTTATTTTGTTATTGTATCGAATAATATAAAATATCAGAGTAAATCATAAATACAATATTAAAATATATCAAGCATCGTAAAACCAAGATATGAATCCAGTGCTGGTATCGCGAGTTCTCAATATCAATCGTATGAAAACTTTTACAGCGTAGTTGGATAACGTTTGCTATAAAGGTAAAACGTGAAATAGAAGTAAATTTTTCATCACAAATCTGCCACAAAATATTATAAGCATATATTTGAAAATGTTTGAACACGTAGCACTATGAGATAAATTATCTCAGGAATAAATCAGACGTGTAAAAGCTCTAACTTTGATATTTGAAAATAAAACTGGACTTTTCTTTGTTTTAGAGTAAATTATGTTTGTCAATAATATTTCAATATGATGAGAGAGATCAAATTTCCATTTTCAAAGTTGGATTACAACTGAAATGTTGGATGTGAAAGATGTTCTTCAATCGGTTTGTTGATACATTTTGTTTTTTTACCATTTTCCGGCTACAGTTTCCGCTAACTCTTTATGCTAGCAATATTATCTGTGGCAGTATTTGCACACATTCTTGTCCAAACTCAGAAAAGAATATATACCCAATAGTTAATGTCCCACAATTAACTATTTGCTATCTTTGGAAGGGATTGTATTGGTATCGAAAAAATACCAATTTAATGTGTATGTTAGTAGTTACTTAATTTATTATTTTTTAATATTGCATAATTTTATATCTATTAAAAATAAAGTCTTAATGTTGTATAAGAAACATTAAGTAGTATTAAAATAATATTGTAGTGCCCTTTAAGGTTGCATGTTATGAGCACAACGACAACATATTATTTTAATTTCCTTTTTATATTGTAACACGTGACAATAAACTACTTGAAGAATTTTGAATTTGTATTTGAATTAAAATCATATTACCGGAGGTGACATGGAAAAGATTAAGCCTTACATTATGGAAAAACGACCTAACGCTGATCTTTATAGACGATCAGTGAGGTAGTTATGAAATATATCCAACCCATACCTTAGTTGGGTAACGCAGTATAGTTTGAATTATAATTAATTATTATGATATCCTTCCACCCATGATACCCTTCCGATACCCTGCGCGACTCGATCCCGCGTGTTATTGTTTAGAAATAATAGGGAAGCCTAATCTAATAAAGCTTTTATATACAACATATTATTTGAGTATAATAAATCGTTATGCTTAAATATGGTTATACTGAAGTCCTTTATTTATGTTTTCGTTAAAATAAAATAATTTTATTGAACACATTTTTATGACTTTGAATATTCTTAGCACACGTCTAAATATTTAAAGTATAAGTATTATTGTAATTTAAAAAAGGTATAATTAACAAATTATTAACAGAAAAGGTTATTATTTTAATCAATACTTTTTTCCTGTTAAATTCCTGTCCCTTGTGAATAAATTTTCATGGTTTGTACCCAGATGCCAACGCATAATAATTTACATATTTTACCGAAACATTCATTCTAAAATTATATTTAAAAGCAGGTAGCATATTTATGACTCCATTATATTTTTTACGAGTTGTTTCGGTATATTTTGTCGAGTATATTTATAGATACATTTTCTACTACAAGAATAAAAAAGTATCTAATAATTTAGTTTATTGTCGATATTACAGCGTGAAAGATCAGAAAATTTAATTTAATAGTCCCGAAACATTTTCTTAGATGTATTGCGGCTTTGCCAGCACTTTTGGTTGTGGTTGTATACTTGTGTATCGATTTGTTTAAGTTATTTTTGATATAAAAATGACTACTTCAACCCGGTTGCATACATTAAGAATATACCGAACCAAAATAACTTACCCGCGTATATTTCCCGTTTCCATAGAATTTCGGGATAAAAACTATCCTATGTTATTCTGGGGTTTCGAAGAATCTCTGTACAAAATTTTATCCAAATCGATCCTGTACTTTCGGAGCCTATTCAATACAAACAAACAAACAAATCTGCATTGAAAAGAGACCAAGAAATCTTTATGAATTGTATAAGGTTGGCTGTAGATTTTGTGTTTCCGCTACAATTCGTATATACATCGGAACAAATAAGTTATACAATGTGGCCAATCGTAAGTCTTTAACAGTATCGGATAATCCTATGACTGACGTAATATTCCGAGAGCTAGTACCATTCTTTGGGGAGTTGTTTGATGCAAGCTCAAAACTTGTATGTTGCCTCTCCTATTATATGATTCCCGATATGGAACTGCATATCTGGCTGGCGAATATACTGCATATCCGGGGCTCAATCTGAATAATCCCCAAAATTTTAGAAATATATATTATATATATATTTTATAAATATTTGAAGCAACATGCCATTTTTAAATGTTATAGTTTAATGTTTAAAGAATAGAAACAAATAAACCAGACGATTTAGTCGGGGTTTTTACATTACCAGGCGCGTTTGAGAATATTTTACTAAAACATAAATAAGTGCTTAATAATGTATTCGAGGTAACTTGTAATGTTATTAGGGTCTTATTTATAGATGGAACTTTCTACCAGCCAGGTCTAAAAAATCCCTACTACTCACCAGCCAGGTCTACAGTCCACGTCGGGGTATAATAAAAGAAGCATCAGACAAGTTTTCAGCTTGCCTGAAACACCTCCCCAAATGTGGTCCTAGCTCTCGGAATATTCTGTTAAGACAAGCATAGGCTGGCGGTAGGCCAATTATGCAGCGGCCAGCTCGTAGGGGATCAGGAGCTGCTGTAACTACTGAGATAACCGTTGTTACAGTAGCTCCTGATCCTCAGTAAATAAAGACCTTGTAGTAGTTCTCCTTTTTTTAAATCGTTTAAACTTAATAACTGATCCTTTAATTTTATTAATGTGGATTAAGATTTTAGCATTTTTTAGCTTTGGAAATATAAATGTATCTTGATAGTTACAGTTTAATTCGTCTCTAAAATCTCTTGGAAACTATTTCCTATACGGGTCTAGGGATCAAAGAAACAATTAACTAACAAGTAAACAAACATTTCCAATGAGCGTCATAAGGTTAATCAACACATCAATCTCTATATAAATAGTCCTTTGTAACTATAGTCCTTTGTGGCAAACCAGGAAAAAGAATGTTAAGTAATTATTTGCCATCAATGAAACTCTTATTACCTTCACATTACCTTCCATATATATTTTTTCCAAATAAAATTGTTAATTTTCAAATTACGCCAATGAACATTAATATCAATATTACGAAATGAATTAAAACTCTATTTTTTATGTATTACAATAGTTAGGAGTATATAATATCAAAAGTCAGAACTTCGTCAAATTTATAACACCAGCGTTATTCATCTTTGCAGATATGTCTTACGAAATTTGCATTATTTTGTTGCATAACATTTAGCTTCTAACCCCGATGGATGCATGATGAATTAACAACATCAACACATTAAATTCATCCTCACAAACATTCGCATTTATTTTATTAGAGAATCTCTTATTCGATTATGAAATCATTTAGTAGGAATTACGATGCCTATCTTTATATGTAAGATAATTTTTCAGAAATTCGATCGACTCGATCTTGCTACTCGATCTTTCAGTTCGTACATAGAGTGATAAAGTTATAAAATGTTTACTTATAAAATAGAGGAGAATTTGCCATAACTCGTTTGAATTAATAAAAACACTCCGCCTTAAAAGAAGACTCGCCGCTTTAAAGAAAATAGGTCATACAGGTCATATAGGACAAGAAGCTGAAGGCTGATGCCCCTCTTCCTCTACCATATTGTAAAATTTCACTTATACCCGCAATCTAATTGCTATTTTGAGATTCCTGGCATACCTAACTATTATTACCTGTCAATATAATATAATCACTTTACGCACAATATTATTTTTTTAGTTTATGTTATTTTATTATTATTATATATTTTTCTTTTGACATGTTCTCTTTTGTGTTTGTATTGCGCCTTCGCGTATTTTTTTTTCTCAAATATCCTTTCCTACCAGGTTGCCTTTAAGAGATTGCTTTTTAGCAATAAAGCCGGCCTTTTGTACGATAAATTTAACCTGTTTTTTCTTTCTGTTTATGTATATAGTGTTTCTATATATATTATTTTGTAAAAATCGTAAGACAAAGAGTTATAAATAAATAAATAAATAAATATTTGGGTTACGTAAGCTTCTATCAAATTGACTTCCCAAACACTGTTTATTTTGTTCCCTGTAACGAAATCTTACTACGAACTTTCAACTAAACTAATAAGGTGCTGATTATATTTCAGCCGAGGTGGGAACGAAACATAAACATGCCCGTTCCTTGAGGAAGATGATTAGGTTTTCATCGCGTGTTAAAATGGAGCAGTGGCTAATTGAGGCGCTACTCTATTTATCACTTGGGTAATTTTGCTAATGAGGGTCTTAGATAGTCTTCTTGATGTTGGTTTATTTCTACACTTCATTCCTTACGTTTGAAAAGCTACGTTACATCATTTTAACAATTTTCTGAGGTTCTCAGTTCTATAATTTTTTACTTTAATGACTTAATACCACTTTAATTGTTTAGCGGACAAATTTGTTTTTTGACAAGAGAGACAATATCAAAAATCTTTGTATATTATATTTTTAACCGACTTCCCAAAAAACGAAGAAGTTATCAATCTGGGGCGTATTATTATTTTTTAATGTATTTACATCGATTACTCCATGGTTCCTGAACCAATTTACATGACTGTTGGATTATTGGATAGAGTATTTAGGAAATAGTAAATATGGAATAGGAATTTTTTATGTTATTATTAGATTATGGCGTCTCACCTTATAACTTTATTTTACTTATTTGAAATATTGTTATATCCTTTAATATTTGATTTATACGTGAAGGTGTGAAGAATAGGTGTTTTATGATATTTAAAAGGTTTGATTAAGAAATCCTTTAATAAAATAAATAACTAACAAACCTATGTCTATGTTTATGTTTACTTTAAGTGAGTCAATGTAGGCATAATATGTAATAGAATAATTCTCGGAATGTGTTGGATCAATACAGGATACCAGGAATTGTAATTAATGGAATTATATTATAGACTAGCTTTTGCCCGCGGCTTCGCA
>LQNK01002347.1:0-36620 GCA_001586405.1 Phoebis sennae | reverse complement strand
TATTATAAGTTCTCAGTAAAGGTAGCAATTTTTAGATATTTTTATAATTTAAAAGTAAATGTTTAAATTCTAAATGGTAATGGTGTTTAAGAATTTTCGATTAGATTCCTAATTTTGTGTACCCTAAAGTTATATTCATTGGTTTAATACATAATAATTATTTATTGAATAGTTATTGAATCCTTTTGCAATATAAACGTAATTTCTCTTTCCTGTACTTTCTTCTTATATTTTTATTCATATGTATGTTTTTATGGATATATGGAATCTAAGAATAAAGGCAATAGAAAAATTTTAAACTGATAATATACTTATACAGATATATTCTCTGTGACGTTTAGGACCCATGGGACCTATACCTCATCTTTAGACTAAAATCAATGTTTAATATTAGTTCAATTCACTTAAGTATTCATCCATCATATATTTTGATAGATTCTAAAACCCATGGAATAATTAATGCTATTTATTTAATAAAACTATTGTCTTACAAACATATATAGCATGAACGTATTTGATTATTCCTAAGTATATTAATTTCTCATAAATCTCGCTCAAAGCGCCATAATGCAAATGTCGCAGTAAGATAGAAAAAGCCGTAATATAATTCTATGACTCATAATTTCGCATATACTTGTATACCCAAATATATTTTACATAACTGTTTAGTTTCTGTTGATATTTACTGGCATGGCTTCAATTCAGTCAAGAGGATATTGTTATAAGTGATGTTGCAGCTTAAGTTGCAAATGTCGACGTTAGACTGTTAACTGCGAGAATTAAATAGACTTTGAAATAGGATTATAAATATCAACATTGATAGACGACGTGCTTTCGCATTCGTTATAAGTTATAACGTTGTTTGTTTTAGGTGTTATACACAAGAATTGCGGTTGGCCTATGGCAAAGTTCAAATGGTCTGAGGCAGATGGGGCACGCTCAATGCTGCGCTTCTCAATGTCCTAGAATTGAAAAAACTACTTCGGGAAGCTTTGAACCGCAGCGTACTTTTATAGGAACTACGGAAACAAAGGTAGGCTTGGTAAATAAATTCTTTTTTATGTTATAGCAGGCTAGCGGAGCATACGGTTCACCTGATGTTAAGTCAGTAACCACAGCCCATGAACATCTACTACACTAAAGTGTCGCAGATACCTTGCCAGCTTGAAGGAAGGGGAGGAGATAAGGAGAGGATTAATTATGGGAAGTTGGGAGAAGGAGTAGAACAGGATGAAAGAGAAATGAAATGGCAATACAGGCCATTATAAACACAGTGCAATACTGCTTCACGCCGATCTTCTGCTAGGGAGTGGTAATTACACTCTTAGACTGTTACTATATTTTATTTTCATTTTCAATTTATTTATGAGCACCTATTCCTGATACTTAGAGAATGTAATGATCTCCCATTTAATATTGGACATTGGCAGAATCCTTTATACAAGAGGGGTGCCATTTAAAAGAGAAGAAGAAGAAGAGAATGTAATGTATTTCATAAACATATCCGACAAAGTTTCTCCATCGTACGAAAATTATTTAAAAATAGATGTTATTGATTATTTAAAATGCTTTCAAAATGTATATAGTAAGTACACTTTTATTTTAAAATGTTTTCTGTAACGTGTGAAATCCCCGGTGCGGCTTTTCGATTATATTTAACGTTTAGTAGAGGATTGGTATGACGTGATAAGCCCTCGTCTCATTTCTGCAATGCTGGGAGAAAATAATAAATATAGCTAATATTATGTCGTATACTAAACGCGGGCAAACGAGAGGCCGGGGGTATATAAGTCTTTGTTGTGCAGCTACCCTTATGAAATTGGGTACCACAAGAAATGAAGCAGGAAATAGTTACACAACTTTATGAATATCGAAAGGGTAAAACTACCGTAATTTTTATATAGCAATAAAACGTTGAAATACATGCTTGACTTTTATATGTTTACATAGATAAAAAAATATTTATATTGGAGTAAAAACTAAAAAACGTTGGTCATAAAAACTCCACGAATTGTTTTAGAATTTACAATTCCATTTGTGTCGGACCAATTGTAAATGCAAAAGCGCAGCCTGCGTTATCTTCAATACATTGCACTGCGTTCAAATTGAAATAATTTAAGAGCGGCGCTTTTATTTCATATTTCTATTTTAAATAATTGAAAAAAGCATCCAATGTGCAGAATAATAATTTAATTTCTCTATTTTAGTGAATAGTGCAAATTTTCCATTACTAGGATTTATTCACTACTTATATTTTTACAATTTTACATATGTCCATATGTTTATTTGTATACGCATGTAATCAATGCCTTTTATTATCAACCAGGGAACATCAAGCCCCAAAACTATGAAAAGGAAAAAGTCCGCACATACTCACGACGGTCGAAGCTGTCATCACCTCAGCCATTTGTCGCGCAACGTACTACGCGCGCGACGCGGGGTCGTTCGGATGCTGATCGTGGTGGTCCTCACCTTCGCCATATGCAACCTGCCCTTCCACGCACGCAAAATGTGGCAGTACTGGTCCAGCGGATATCAGGGAACGAGTGATTTCAGTGCGCTGCTCACGCCCCTGACGTTTCTCATTACTTACTTTAACTCCGGCATCAATCCCCTGCTATACGCGTTTCTTTCCAAAAATTTCAGAAAGGGCATGAGGGAATTACTTTTTTGTAATTTTCACGGAAAGAGGAAGAGTGAAAATTTAATATTATTAAATCGCGTCGGTGGAACGGGCCTGCGACGTAGTTCGACTCGCTCCACTCGCGCCAATTGCAGCACTGTTACCATAGCTCCGAATGGCGAATCATGAGGGTTATATCGGCAAAGATTTCTTTGTCGTATGGAAAACATAGATGTTTCCTGATTAACGGAGAGCACCGATGAGGTGACCGACAGTAGCGGGCTGTACACTATATCTACCATATCGAGGAAAGACTTGTATGATTGAGTGCAGTGAATATATGCGTAGCCGCTGCTTATCATTTTCTTGACTCTCTTTGAACTTAGTGATCTCAAGAGCTTACCAAATATTGTAAATAAAGTGAGTGAAATATTTATTGTTTAAGATTTAAGTGTTTTTGCAAATGTTTATAAGATTTATAAACAAGAAAGTTTAGCATATCGGAGTTTGTAAATAAGATTACAATATATTTAGTACCTACCTATAATATTAAGTCAAATTTTACTTCAGTGTTATATGTTTAATGTAAAATAAACTATTCCTCGTTAAGTCTTAGAAGAGTAATAAAGTAAATATACATATTATATGTACGATTCCTATAAACTTTATATTTTAAGCAAATTAATTCTTTACGATAATCGAATAATAAGAATTTTAATCTAATTATTTCATATTGATTAAAATATTCGTAATCATATTTGTATCAATATTGTTATAATGTTAATATTATGTCATAGGTTTTGGTGTCAGAAGGAAGTAGAATAAGCATTTATCTCTGTTTTCCAACCTTTCTCGCTCATTCATTTCACGGAAAGAAAATATCAAAAACACACCCAGTAACTTAAATTAAACCCTATTAGAGATATTTAAGGCACTTCCATAACCATAAATATTAGTAAAATATGAACTGCCGCCCGCATTGCACGGCGTGAACTTCCGGATATCGACTAAAATATTGTGTTAACCATTGAATTGACGATATTTTATTTTTGTTTATATACTTCAAACTTTATCTACTAAATCTATCATGAATTTTATTTAAATATAGTTAAAACTAGGTTTTCTCGTTTCTATATTACACTAGAGAAACCCGTTTACACTTGAAGAGAATTGCATTTCTACGTTCTGACTCCATGGACGATTCAATTTGATTTCTGTGATACTATCCTGAATTCATTTGTGAAAATTTAACGTTGCAATTTATCTGACTTGATTCATTGGATTTAAAGATACTTTTTGCAATATATTATATTGGTAGTGTAATAAACTACAGTGAATAAAACTACTAACAATCATTCATATTACACCTATTCATATCTTTAATGTAATATATCTTTATATTTTATCTATACTGTAGGAATAATAAACCATATTTTAAATGTTGATTATTTATTATTTAGCTAAAAGAAACACAATACCAAGTTTTTCAGAACTTTCGTATTCGATAGTGTGTACTGCTTTCAGTTAAACACAGAACTAAATAAAAACATCTTAATCGTTAATATTGTTTTTATTTCTACATAAGCTGTAAATGATGAAACCAATTGAACACTTAGTTAACTTCCGTGAATGAATACTTTTGAAACCGAGCCAAATGGTTTTCAATTATTGGATGAATTCCTTAAGCGGAGATATCCGTTGAAATATGGACCTCTGGCAAATATTCTACAAGTATCTACCGTTTAGAACAAACAGATTAAATGTTTATCGTTCAGAATACAAAATAGCTGGAATGCAGGCTAGAATAATGTAAATGTGGTTGATAAAATTTTATTAAACGTTGAGTTTAGGCTTATATTTTAGCTGTGTGATAATGGTTCACACTTTAGTTTTATGATGTACCTAATTTTGCCTCAATCTGTTCCACACACTTTCACGCTTGTTGCTCAGAATTAAACGTTGTGGAAAAAACTTTGCGTCAAAGAGGGTAATAACTGTTAGAGTGATTTCACCCGTCAGTTATTTATCTTAGTTCATTGAAACATAAAACTTAATCAAATAAAACCTAAATACTAGGTTACTGTTATTATAATATTTTCTTTCAATAATAAGTTATTGTTATTCTAAAACAGGATAGAAATAATTATTCCCAGAAAGGTATTAAATTGTCGATGGTCTTCGAGTGCGGCCTACGAGGGCCTACAAGAATAAAAAACAATTCTACTTATCGTAGTACTTATCATTTTAGGTTTGTTAATATTCAATTGATACGATTTTCAATTTCCTTTTTATCCATGTAATAAATAAGAGTACGGTTCATCGATTTTATATTTGTTTCTAATTTTGTTATTAAAACAGATCTACTTACATATTCTTTATGTTTTAAATTATAACTCATATATTTTAGTAAGTAAAATGTATATAGTTAGTGAACGTTAATAATATATTGATCAAAAGATCGGAAATTATACGATTACAAAGTAAATTTTACCGTAATAAAATACGCTCGAAGCAGCTCGGCTAATTGCTGTTATTGTTATGAGCCAATATTGTGTAACAATTTACATTTAAAACAATTTATTTTTGGATATAAAATTAAAATAAACTAAAGGTAATAAGTCCGTTAGATAGCTACATAGCTGCATGAAACCGTCATATTAACCCAAGGGGATGGAAATACATATGCATAATCGCACGACACGCTCAACGAAGTCCAAAACGCCCTGTTTGTCTCCCCTACTATCTATAGTGGAATGCGGAAAAAACAAACAAATCTTCGCGAATATAAAGCAGAATAGATGTATTCTAAAACAATATGTGTTGCGATTTATTTATCTGTGATACTGTATCACTTACATTTTTAATCCTGCTCTTGACTGCGGATTTACGGTAAGCGGCACAACAGGATTTTATGAACTAGTTGATGAACCGACTTTCATTAAAACGGAGCGAACAGGCTCTGTACACAGACTTAATCGGCTTACGTGACAAGCTTCAAACAATTAATATGCACTATTTTTCAATGGCCCGTGAGCCATGTTCGGAAAATTTAAATCTTTTACAAAGTTTACTTTTGTGACCAAAATCTGCAGCTTATTATTGTGCAGAAGCCGTAATTAATGATTTTAACTGGCTAGCCCCAGACTGATTTTGTTGAACAATAATCTCAGAATGTACATTGATATTTATATATTGAGATTTAATAAAATCGTCATCAACGACGTACACCAGTACAAAAGAATTTTCCGTATCTCACACATCTCAAGGGTTTAGTTTCTGGCACTGAAGGATATTGGGCAAAAATATGTTGCGAATTTTTTGTCGATTGATCTCTTATGATCAGTATTCAGTGCCCAGATAAAATATCTGAATTTAAGAAACAAAAAATAATGTATAAAGACCATAATATATTTTTTGTAACACCACCGCGGTCTAATGCGGTCATTTCAGAGTCATTCATTTAAAAAGCGTGTTTTCTTTTTAATATGTTAGTTGAATATTGCGGAAAACAAAGAGCTGACATTTTTACCAACACATTACTATTCAATGGAGTGTTCTTCCGTATTTTCTGTACACTCCCAGAAGGCAGTGATGTGAATTCCTTTGAGTATATTTAATTAATTATTATTCGTTTATTGTTTTGTAAATATTGTTTCAGTAAATAAATCCAGTAAACCTATTAAGTTTTAAAATATTATTCAATATTAATCCCAAATCCTCGATTGATTATAATACCCAATAAACTTGTTAGGCATGATTATGCCTAGAGAATGCGATATCAATTTCACTCTAATTAATAATGGTAACGTAGATAACGAGAATTATAGTGAAATAATGATTATATATTCTTCAGTACTAGTTGCCATTAGACAAGAATAACGAAACATGTCTGTTCCGCTTAATGGACTTGATATTATGCAAATTTCCTGTGAAGTTCGTATCATAAAACTTTAAAATATTTTTCATTTGGTAGCTCCTAAGAGGAACAAAAATTATTTCCACTTTAAAGCTACATAGGGAATTTCTATTAAAAATCGTGCATAAGTGGACGTTTTGGTGGAATGCAAAAATTGAAAATTCTCTTCTTCAAATATTGTCTTGTTTATTTATATTAATAACTTTTCCTGTATATTGAACATTTTAATATCACCTTGTACATAATGTTAATCAATTTAATAACATGCAATAAAACGCATTTGTTCAGCTAACAGTTCAGAAAGTTCAGCGCCCACAATAACTTGATGGATGATTTATGTAGCATGTGCATGAAAGAAGACTGAATAAATTTTTCAATATTATTAATTATGTTTCTCTGTCCATAATACTAACTAATTTATTATTACTTATTTTATAATTAAAAAAAAAATAAGTTTGATAAAAAATGTTATTTAAATAGTTCAAACATCAACATACATACTTATGTTTAGTCAGTCTCATATTTAAACTACAAAAAAAATATTATTCAAATGCTTAGCATCTGCATTTATGTATGTATCTAAATATTATATATCCCTATGTACACATTTAAATATTAAACAATGTAAGCACTGAACCTAATTTCTACATAAGAATTGTTCGTTTGCACATACTACTTTTCCTTAATATCTTTCATTCGCTTTCAGTAAAAGCCAACAAAACCTTGGCATTGGAACAATCGGCTGCTTCAATAAGGTATTGTTGAAAACACAAAAAATACGAATTATATTATGAGTGCTTGCGGAGCGGGAACAACAGTAATAGAACAAAGATAAGAAACATGGCGGAAAAAGCAAATATTTCGCAGCACTTCGCAGCTTGCCGCCGTGTTTTTCTTATACGTAGGTTTATGTATTATAATTTAGCTTAAGATCAGTATATATTTCAACATTTAATCAATCATTTGCAAGATTAACAAATATTTGACTAGAGTAAGTATAGCGATGATTCAAATTTTGTAATAAGAATATTGTTCTGTTATTAATCTAAAATTCGAAAGGTTCTCCATAAAACATTTTTTTTTCTTCTATTACGTAGGTATAGTGTCATTACAAAAGTTATGTTTAAAAATTGCTTGAATTATGTTTTCAAACTGCCAGCTCAAGACTGGAAGTGCTATCTAACAAGGAAGGAAGAATCATTAACCTACAAAGCTTGTGGTAGAGAAGGGAATTAAACGAATTACCACAAAAAGCAAAAAGCCGAAATCTGCCGGCTTTCCATATTTAACACCATGGAATTTTTGAGATAAGGTAATAAGCGATCTTCCTCTAATGAGGTTAAGACATCGTAAGATACTTGAAGGTTATTAAACATTCCAGTACCTACTTACAACGCAAGTATTTAAATTTAATTTATTGTTGGGTTATTGATTTTTTAGAGACAATTTCTATTATAAATGTATTGAATATATTATACTTATAAACGTGTTGACTTTGTAAAAGAATCTTACATTATTACTACGTGACAAAATCCGTATTCTAATTCTTTTTATTAAAATATCTTGAGACTAAATTGAGTAAATAAATGTATAACTGTTGATCTTTTATCGCACATATTATAAAGGAATGAATATAAAATCAAGTTTTTATGGCAAGCAAGGAAAACTTAAGCCCGCTTCCGAGTTCCATCAATCTTACAACCTATAAATTGTAAATAGCAATTTCTAAAACTTTGAACTACCTACGCTTGTGTTAAATCTAATGGAATCTTATAGGGAAGTAGACAGTCTGTTGCGAAACTTTTGGGTTCAGGTTAGGTTGGATCGGATACACTCGTACTCTATTACTTTAACTTCGATTATCTTAGCGAAGACTGGTGTATTTTGAGGTTTGTACCTTAATTAATACCTATCGTCTACACAAACTTGACTTAAGAATGAAATGTTGTCAGTGAGTAGACGCAATATTTCCTTCATGTCCATGTACTTTTGGACGAGTCACTCCATCTTGTTTTAATATTCTCAAGTATCTTATCGTAACATTACGTGGAATTAAATCGAATTCAGTCTTCAATTGATGAATAATTCGACAGTGCAGTACGGACTATAGAATTAACATGTAGGTACAACGTTTACACCTTGTAGGCTTATAAATTACTTTCGACTTCAGTAATTTCAATTTTGGTTCGAGACCGATTTTCGAGTAGGTATTAGAGGCACTTTGGAAACTTGTACGATGCCTCTCTTATTATACCCCGACATGGAACTGCAGACCTGCTGCTGACTAGCAGGTCTTATCTTTGTTAGACCTGGCACATAGGAAGTCCCACCAAGAAGACCTGTCTTTCTGTGGCTATAAATAATACCCAATTTATTTATGTATTTGCAAAATATTTTTAAACTTCCTGACAAAGTTAAACCCCATCTTAATCATCTGGCTTAATATTAGCAAAGTAAAGCAGATCCAAACAACCGACAAATAAGTTTTTTTTCTTCTTTTTTTGTTTGTTTTTTTTATCTTATTTATTTATTTTCAAAGACACTCCAACAAGTTTAAAAAGAAAACAAGATACCTATACATTAGCTGCAAAGCAATACATTGGGGTTGTAACGGATTGTGATATTGTGATATTTGGAGAAAACTAAAAGTTAATTCAAAGTTCTCATATTTCACCAATTCAGAAAAACTTTGAGTGCTTCTCTGTATTGGACTTTTGTATGAATTTGGTCGAGACATCAGTCGGGTCAAGTAGACAACAAAATAAAGTAAAAAAATGTATATTGCGTTTTAAGGATCTACTTCATATCAAGACAAGAAGGCACACTTTTCGACATTGTTCATCGATGGATTGACTTTACATTACCTAAAATGACAAAATGTTGCAGTGCTCGGCTCCCACTCTTTTATTGCTGAAGATGTTATGCAGCAGAATTAACATCACTACGACACCCACGGGTAGGAATGGGGAGGCGACACAAGCTATCTAAACCTGAAGATCTGGCAAATCATCATATCCTTAAGTTTTAATTGGGATAATATACTGATTCGATACTTTACTTTGATAACACGTACAATGCGTTTTAATTTAGGTAATGATAATATGATGAAAATACTGTACGCAATATTGGCGAGCAAATTTATCACTAGAATTAGGTTAGCGTCTGCACTCTGTAATCAAACTAACTTTGTAATCTAAATATGCCTTACGGCCCTAATGCTGACGAAGTGTGTGCTTTTGTTCTCAGTAACCGGAACCGTTTGGTATCATTAGTTGACGAATTCAACTTCATTGTTGAGGAATAAAATTATAAATATAGTACTTACGTATAGTTCCTTTTTCGCTTTTACATGTATGTATTCATAATAGATTATAATAATATTGAAAAATTGAATTACTGCTTTTTGTGGAGTTAACGATAAACAAATTGAGATTTCAGCAGATTTTATTTTATAGCCTAGCATAAAAATGAATTACGTATCCCTCTCACAATATTTGATATATAATTTTATTGGTCTATTATTATAATGAAAATTAAATTAATTAAAATAATAAATTAAAGCTAGCTGGTGACACTAATGATTTTGCTAATATAGCCAACTAAAACCTTAAATATAATCAATAAGGAATTATGATAAAATAGAAAAGTTTTAGGTTGTTAGAGAACATCTGCTGATCATTGTTATCATTACACAATCTTCCGAAGAAATACAATAATAACTTTGGTTCTAATTCACAATGATTGTGTAATCTAGTTACTTAAATAATAATGTAATTTTAATTAAAATGGAATTCTTTAGAACTCTTAAATGTATCTCATTTCGAATAAAGGGCTCATATAATTTCACTTTGTGTTTTGTTTAGCGAACAGACGATAAAAGAGTAAATTTACACCAACAATCTGTGGAATTCACGCGTAGAGTCTCAACGGATAAACAGATTTTACCTTTGATTGAAAAATGGATCAAAATATTTATAATTTTACACTGGAATTTGGAATTTGTAAGGCTAACATAAGGAGTAAAATGTAATAGATATGTGTGTGAAAGAAACTACAGGTTATATGTAAAATAATGTTGATCGTTATAGAAATGTACTGTGATTCTACACATTTGGCCAATAGAAGTAGTCAGTTAATAACATATCAGAGCTAGACAACGACTATGATATACCAAAATCGACGTTCGAGTACGATATAAGATGAAGTCTTTGCTTTCAAATATCACTTGTCAACTGTAAAAATTCAATATATAAAAAATAGCTGCATTCAGTTCCGAGATGGTGCTCGAACGTCATATTGACGTCACGACCCAGTTTGGAAATAGTCATATGATAGGCTGTGATTTGTGATCAACTTATCAGCTATTGGCCAGTTATGCAGAATCACAATACATCTCTATTACGATCAACATAATAGTATATAGCCGACAAAATAGGAATCTTCAATATATTTTAATGTATTAAACTAATACGTTTTTATAGTTGCGTACATTAAAAAATATACTTGTTTTTTTTGTTAAATATATTTGGAGCAAGACTAAGTAGAAGTGTTTTAACAACCTGTATTAAAAGTATAAATTGTATGTCTGTAGATCTCGTAAGAGATTTAAATTGGATTTCCATATATTTTGCAGTACGCAATCCATAAACAGTGTTAAATAAAAATTGTTTATTGCTTTCTTAAAAAAATATTGAACCATTGAAGGTGTATTGAAGTGCCTTCAAATAAGTGATAAGTTTACTTGTGTTAGAAGATGCTTCTCTTCCAGAACAAGTGCGTGGCAATAACATTTATAAGAAAAGCTTAAAATTATATTCTTAAAAATGCCTTTTTTAATTGCTGTCATTATTCTTATCCTTAGCACCAGATATATTGCTCTTAACATAATAGTATAACAAACATAAACATATATGGTATTTTTCTGAAGTTACCCCAACAATCGATATGTACCTAATGTGAAAATGTGGCGTAGACATCACTATTTTTTACACACATTTAAAGGTTTACCAACACATGTAATTTTGTTTTTGTCATATTTTTAATTTCTCTGTCTGTATCTTTGACATTCAAGATCTTCGGCCTGAACTTACGGATAGTAAGCGAGATTTACATAGACAGAGAACGTACTAAAACATGAATATACAAAATACTACCGACATGTATTATTACAGCTTATTCAGAAATTAAACGATATAAAAGAATTAAAGAAAACAATATAAAATAATCCCGATGCACGTGAAATGTGTTGAAATCACGGCGAGTATTTAATTTCAGTATTAAATACTATAAGATTAATTTATAGTTCTTTCTTAAATATAATAAAATGTAGTCTTACGTGATACTTACGGTAAGACGCTAAATGGGTTTCAATTAACCTTCAATGAAAAACACCGCATGCACGAAAGCTCTGTAAAACTAGTAAAATAATTATATTTTTCTGTTATACAATGTCATCGGCCATATAACATAAAGCACTTAAAATTGACGAGCAAACAAATAATATTCTCAGATTAGATGCCCTTGACGGCCGTAATGCCTAGTAAAATAAGAAATCTTTTTTTAAAAATTGGTTCGGTTATTAGTTATTTAGTGGTTAAATTAGCAAATATGAATTTGTTCAATCCTCTACATTTGTAAATCTTTTAAGCGTCTTAGACTTATCATTGCAGAAAGCGTTTAATTGGCTCTTAGTATTTATTTTTTTTGGTAAATATTTATTCTTATATTATTTTTTGTAGCTGTTGCTCTCTCAAAATAAAAATAAAAATTATCAGTCCTCTGGATGTTGTTGTTATTATGCATATTCACTGTAATAGTATATTCACTAGTCAAAAGATCGCATCTCACTTGATTACATATGCATATGCAATTTAAATGTAGGTCACATGCAAAAAATATTCAAGAACTCAATAGAGTTCGTTAAATATATTTTTTAATTAAATTCTACTTTTAAGGCTAGATGTACTAAATAAGTAAAAGCCATATTCTTTAGTATATTTGATAAAATTACCCTTGCACAATTGGATAATACCCAGCAACTTTGATTTTCTTATAATCACAACATTCAGTTTATTTCATAATTCATAGAGCGAGCACTCGAGACTTTACTACGCTCTTTCAATCTATTTTCATAACTTTCTTTTAAATGTAACCTCTTAGTTTGACGACGTTACCAATAATGGAAACTTTTTCGTTTTATCTTTATTATTATTACAGATGAAGAACCTTAGTAAAGAACATCAAGCCCGTCATTCAAAGTAATTAAATACTTTTAAAGTTTTTGACTTTATAAATTAAGGAACATAGACATTTGCAAATGGCCCAACTTTAAACACATTAAATGTTATCTTTCGGATTTCACGAATGTGTGAATACCACAGGTATAGTTCTTCAACTACCTATAAATCTCTTTAATGGATGAAAGGGAGCCTTAAATAAGCCTGTGAGAACGAGGTACTGTGACAGCGAGAAATACGGGAGCAGTATTTTAAAACAATTCCAAACAGATTACAAACATACTTTAAAAAATTATGGTCCAAAGTTGAGATAAATAACTTTAAAGGTATATCATTTCAAACATGACAATAACGATAATCTGTCAAATTGTTTGACCTTTGCTTAGGTAAGGGTGACTGAAAGCGCTCGCCAAATTAAATTTCGTACCTTCATCTTCAGTGAGGAAATGAATCTTTGCGCGCTTGCCATTGCTACCTACATCACTCAGTACTGGCTTTGGCAGGCGCATCCTTATCGCCAACGTGCCAAGGTATATTCTCTTAAGTTTCAGTTGTAAACGCCCCTTATATATAAAACGTTAGTGGGGATAACTAACGTTTAATATAAATCCCAATTCGTGTCTGTGACACGACCGGCATATTTTCACTTGTTGTTTTGATTCCACACACACACAGTGGATCCCAGAAAAATATATCCCGCAATATTTTATATCTTAGTGTGCCTAGTGACTATATGACCTTTTTTTTCCTTAAAACTTTCACTCTCTTCCTTCTCCCTCTACCTTCCTCGGAACGAAGCGAAAGTGTATCGTTGTGAATTTATTTCTATTGCTTACTTATAACTAGATCAAAATTGAACTAATGTATCCGAACTTTCAAACAAATGATTTTATATTGACGCATTTGTCTGTCTGTATAACCGTTATAGGAATAGAGAGTGCACCTGTGTTCGCGCGTACACTTGTGCACTATAATATCTCCTGAGCAGCTGACTGGTCTCTGTTAAGATTGGCCACCATGGCCGAAATCGGTCAGGGGAGCTTTTATAGAATCAAAAACTACTCCAGATGGATTTTAGCAAAACTTGATACAGTTATTTTTTATACTCTACGGCTGATTGTAGTATATATACTTCTCATCATGCTAAAATCAATAGGTGCAGAGCAGTGAAGGGAAATTTTGGGAAAACGGGAAAAGTAAACCTTAATGGTTAAAGCTACACAGAAATCATTTATTTATGAAAAAAATATTCTCCTTAAAATTTATTGCATACTAGCCTTCTGCCCGCGGCTTCGCCCGCATGGACTACAAAATTCTGTACTTTGTGGATTTTCGAAGTAGAAGTGATGTGACAATTTTTACGATTTAGAAACGTACGTTTGTAAATATATCTCGTCAATCCCTTTAATAAACATCTATTTTATTTAAAAAGAACTATCCAATAATTTAATTAATAACTATTATTTTTTAAGTCCTAAGTATATCCTAAATTAAATATAAACAAAAGTGTCACTGTTCATGTTTGTATAATTCTAATAATTCTATTTAAAAATTTCTGCAAATTATTTACATTTCTGATATCTTTTGTATACCCCAAGAATGAAAGAGAATTTATGTTTGTACGCATTTAACGCATATTTGCTTATGAACGCAAATAATAACTTCTGCATGTCTTTGTTGTGATTGGCCGCCATGATCGTAATCTACTTTGGCGATCAAGAGAAGGCTACATTTATCAATAAAAAGTGCTGTGCAAACAACACCTAAAAAGGTTCAACTCAATGTACCTACGCGCATTGATGATGTATGATCACTTTTAACACTCATACCTTTTTATTTTTTTATAACCGATTTGAATGAAACAAACACTTAAGCCTCCGAAGGACTTGCCGTAATACATAATCGAAAAGCGCATTTAAATCGGTTAACCCGTTTTGGAGTTCAGTGCGTACAAACTCGAGACAAACGGACAAACAGACAAAAATTCTAAAAGTCATTGTTTTGAGTTTAGAATCATAAATAAAACACGAAACACTAATTTTTCCCTGAAAATATTAAATGTACAGAAACGATTTTATTATATGTATAGATTTTTTTATGTAACAGCGCGCCGCCCATGAACTTCTACAACAGCAAAGTGGCGGAGATGCCTTACCGACTTTAAGGAAAGGGAGTGAATAGGAAGAGGATTAACTCCCAACTTCCCATAAGTTAGGAGTGAAGTAGAACAGGATGGGGGAGGAATGGGATGCGAATACATAGCTCCGGGAACCCGCTCACCGTACGAAGCACAGTGCAAGACAGCTTCACCCCGATCTTCTGCTGGGGGTGTACTTACTCCGGTGCGAGCTTGGCCCAATTGTGCAATGCTTGGCTCCCACTATTTTATTACCCAATATGTTATGCAACAGAATTACCGTCTGTCACCTCTCACAATACCCACGGGTAGAAATTGGGTGGCGACACATGTATTCTAACTATAAATAATAATATAATATCTGGTGAAAATAATAATATATTTGACAATAAATGAGGAGCGTATTAAAATTGATTTATGTGATATTTTTTTCATATGTAATCGTATAATAAAATAAATATGGCTTTTCGAGTTTGTTGAGCAGTTTTAAAGATTTTGATTGACAAATGTATGTATTATCAAAGCAGGAAAAAGGGAAAGCAGGAGAATTGTTTACAGTAAAGTAACATTTCCATGGAGGAAATAATTATAATGTTTTTGAAATAAGATGATGTTGAGAGTTCGTTTTAATTTTCCTATTATGTTGGTACGTGCCGTGGGGGTGGGCGTGAGGAATCTGTGGCATAGGGCAGTCTTGTTTTCGTAACACAATACAGGGCGTTTAATTAAATATAAATCTAAACGGGATTCATAGCTTTTTTCAATTAATATAAGATTTTTAAATAAAAATACTAATGCTTTTACTGTAAATTACGTGCCCATGTTGAATAAATCTTTATATGAGAAATGTTATAAATTACTTAGAATTTATTTTGGATCTTAAAGCGTTTTGAATAATTTACTCAGAATTGTCTGAATTGTCTTATTTTGAAGGCTATTTAAGGAAAAGATTGTATATGAAATAAATATTAAAGGAGATTACTACGGTTATTTAGAAATATAGCATATTTAGATTCGAATCTATACATTTCTATTTTAAAGCCTTTTATTTTTAAAGCAGTAACCAAACCATTTCTGTAAATTGAATATTTTTCAAAAAGATTATTTGGTCTGTTATAATACATAAACAAATCTATAGAACATACGTTCTATAGACACTTAAACCATGGCTAGATTTTTTTCGTTTGTCTGTTTGTATGTTCGTCTGTTTATCTGTTTGTATGTTTGTCAATCATTAAATAAGATGTCATTTGATATGTCTTTAAAAATAAAATAAAGGTTCTAAATAGGCTTTTTGGTAAATTTAATATTTTACGAAATATACGCTACTAAAGTCGTAAATATAATATCATACCTATTAAATAATAATGTGTTTAACTCTAGCAGCCGCGAGCAAAGCCAATCATCAAAATTGTTTTAAAATCAAAGACTTATTATCTGTCAGTGGAATTAAGGATATTTTTACCAAAACAATTGTTTCATACTCCAGTATTTATCCAAAAGATATGAATTAGTTTAGTATTAATATCGATGGTACCAAACATTGACTTACAAAAGAGTCAACCTAAATTAAATGATCACTTCCGCATAAATCCCTAAAACCTTCCTTGGGATGCTGTTAGGCTGCTGAAGGGTTGACATCGTTTATTATTCGTGTCGACCTTTTTGAAAGAGGAGCTACTGATACACATTCTGTGTACGTTGCCCAAAAAGGTACAGACTGAATTACAAAGCGTACAGTTGACGCCGGGGGAGTAGGGACCCTTTAAATATGGTGACGACGATATGTGCTTATATAATACTATATGTTGATACTCTAGGAACTCCTCTGTACCACAATTATACATTAAAAGTGAGAAACTAACAGCCATAATCTTTAATTCTTCATTTCAAAAATAGTAAAATAATTCGTCAAAATTTCATGAAGTATTTGAAATATGACATTAAATAAAGTTTATACGATATAACTTTAAATTGATGCCTTTAGGCTCCAAATAGTTTCACTATAAACTTAGATAATGTTGTCTTTATTAAGGATCTCAAAAGTTACTAGAACCGAAATTAAATTATACCTACATAACCTACACTAATTATTTTCAATTCTTATATTCCTCGAGATAATTGCAATATGATGCAAGATTTTATTAAAATAATAGGATTCACAACTTTATAACTTTTACGTTTACTATAATTTTGAAAGGAAAGCATAATTTATAGTGTTTATTAAATGTGTAGTGAATAATTAGAAATTTTAAACAGCTCAATTGACATTTTCATGACCCCCATTTATGTTCTATGTGGCAAAAGAGTCTAGTTATACAGAAAAAATAAACGAAATGAAAAATAAAAATATATTTATTTACTAAATAGTCGAAGTAAGTCGAATAGGTACCTATTTTTTTATTTGTACGCCAAAGCATCATCGATCTGTCATATAAGATTTGTACAAATAATAGTCAGTAGAGTGCATGGTTTCCCCAGAAACACGATAAACCTCTTAGATTCAAATACCCTTAAACGTCGCTCGGCATACCCTCTGACGACGCCACAGCAACAAGGAAAATCGTTAAAGATTATTTAAATACGCTTTAATGAAAAGAATAACTTATAGTCGCAGGTCTAAATATAATAAAAAAAATCTTTTCGCTCTGGTTCATGTTTCCACTATAATATCATTGCATTATATGACTAAGGACTAAAGTTTTCATGACTAAGAAGTGAATATTGTATAAGTACTACGAAAAATTTATAGATACTCGTATATGTAAAAATTGCCCAGCAGCAATTAAACCAACGCAGCAGGTAGCCCGCGGGCCACAATTTTAAGATGAAATACATAGATAATTAAATGTATGCTAACTAGCATTTAATATTGGGTGCTATTAGTTAATTGTCCTTGAAATTAAGAAGCTGGGAGAGTTTATTAGAATAGTTAAAAAGAATTTTATGTCTTAGCATAAAATTATTTAACGTTTAACATTTATGTATTCTACAACATAATTAAATTATTATACTGTATGTTTTTTAGTTTTTAAGTATTTATTTGTCTATTGCAAATTAAAATAAATTTATTTCAAAATTGTAATTTATCAAAAACACTATATTATACAAATCTACTACTATACAAATGATATAGAATTGTACTTATTATTTGAAATTAATATAAATGTCATTTTCTTTATTTGGACCGTAATAATATTCCAGTTACTCACTAAATAATTTGGATTAACGATGAATGGTCTTGTTGACAATTGAATTTCTCGTCCCTAGCTTAATTATTTAGTTGAATCATTTCATAGATTTAATAAATATAATCTATACAATTTATATACTTTATACTTTGTATAAAAAAAAACTATACAATTTTATTTTTTTACTAGCATTCCGCCCGCGGCTTCGCCCGCGTGGACTACAAATTTCTGTACATTGTGGATTTTCGAAGTAAAAGGTTTAAGTTCGAAGTACATCCTACATTAAATATAACAAAATGTCACTGTTCAGTTTTATATAAATCTATTTTAATTTTTTTGCAAAATATTGACATTTTGGAAATCTGTCGTGTACTCTCAGAATAAAAGAGTTGATGTTTCCATGGATTTAACACATATTATTTGCTTATGGACGCAAATAATATCTTCTGCATGTTGGTTAGTCTTTGTTGAGATTAGCCGCCATGATCCTAATCTACTTTCGAGATCAACAGAAGACTACATTTATCAATAAAAAGTGTTTTAAATAACACTTAAAATGTTAAATTTAATTAAATTTAATATACCTACGCGCATTGATGATATGTTTTGATGGATTACTTTGAACCCACATATCTTTTTTATTTGTTAACCGATTTGAATGAAATAAACACTAAAACCTCCGGGGGGCTAGCCGTAATACATAATCGAAAACCGTATTTAAATCGGTTTAGCCGTTTCGAAGTTCACTGCGTACAAACGCCCGACAAACAGACAAACCGACAAACAGACAAACAGACAAAAATTCTAAAAATCATTGTTTTGAGTTAAGAATCATAAATGAAACACGAAACACTAATTTTTTCTTGAAAATATTAAATGTACAGACACGGCTAGTCTACGATTTTATTATATGTATAGATTGTCATTAAAAACTGTAAGATCCCATTCATCTATACATATAATAAAATCGTAGACTAGCCATGTCTGTACATTTAATATTTTTAAGAAAAAATTTGTGTTTCGTGTTTCATTTATGATTCTAACCTCAAAAAAATGATTTCTAGAATTTTTTTCTGTTTGTCGGGCGTTTGTACGCACTGAACACCGAAACGGCTTAACCGATTTAAATGCGGTTATATAATATATAAATGTCGATAATATATACGGAAATCCCCCAGAAGGTTTTAGTGTTTGTTTCATTTCAAATCGCTTAACAAATAAAAAAGTTATGAGGGTTCAAAGTTATCCATCAAAACACATCATCAATGCGGTAGGTACATTGAGTTGAGTTTTGTAGGTATTTTGTTACATAAAAATCAATATTCTGTAACAAAATATTATCATTGTTACCCAGAGACATCAGACTTTTTATAATTATCTTAAAGAATTTAAAATAAATCAGGACGACCTCTGAAGTTATAAATATGAAATAAAATAAATAAAATCTGAAAAAGCTATAAAAAAATCTTTCAAAAAAATCTCGTCACCGAAATTTGATCGAATCTACGTGAGCGATCTTAGTAACTATCAATTTTAATCTTACAATTTGCTCTAACCTTTAAGTACTTTCGTCTCATTATATTCAGTATCATATTATGGCCTTACAGTCAGGGTTGCACTCTTACATCTAGTGAAAGCCCATCAGTAAATACTGATAGTGCGGTCGAGTACACAGGGAAAACCTCTTATAGCATTTAATCTTTTTTACATTTACGGGTAATATTCCTTGCCTTCCTTATACCTTTTTACCCAACCATGGCTAAGCCGAAAAGAAATTTATGACTTTTGCTATCTCGATCTCAATTATATTAATATATATGATGTCAAACGACTACGGTTCAACGAACAACGGGTATCTTAGCAATATTTTATTTAAAACCCAATAACGATGGATGTTAAATCAAAAAGTGGAATATGGGTATCTTGTTGTTTCGAGTGTAATATGTATTGCCCAACCGTTTAAGTGAATAAATGGATTTCTTTTTTCTTATTTTTTGAATAAACTATTCATAAAGTATACGTCAGCTCCACCTTTTCCTAATATTTTACTGAAAACTGCTTGGCATTGCATTCCATGATGAAGAAATTTCCAGGGTGAAAAGATTTCCAAACCGAAGCTTTTCACACATATTTAAATCATATGCATCCCGTGTGGCGACGGGTTAGAATACATGTGTCGCCACTCCGTTTCTACCCGAGGGTGTCGTCAGAGGCGACAGGGGGGAATTCTGCTGCATAACATGCGGGTGCCCGGAGACCTGTATTCCCATATCTTTCCTCTCCCGTCCAGTTCTACTCCTCTCCCAACTTCCTATCATTCATCCTCTCCTTATCCCCTCCTCTTCCTTCGAGCCGGCAAGGCATCTGCGACACTTTTATGTTGCAGATGTTCATGGGCTGCGGTTAGTCACTTAAAATCAGGTGAACCGCATGCCCCGCTTGCCTGCTATAACATAAAAAAAAATATATATGCAGTCATAATTTAGGATAGATAACGATACTCATCTTCTAAACGATTTCAGCTGTTTCAGTAATGTGTTTTGACTCCTTTTCATAAATAACTGTAGTCCGTCACATATAGCTCGATTTCTGTGGCAACTGCTTATGAAATTACGCCTATGTAATTTTTATTTTTTTAAGTACAAACAACGGTATATTATACAATAAAAATTTAACCCTTCGTTTCGGACACTTCACAACGAGTAATAGTAAGTCGATAATTTTCATCGACAAGTTATATCATCGACTTTTTTTTAAATCCTGAAATACTAGGATTTTAAATTTAACATAAGTAACAGAGATATAATATGAGACAGTCACAAGTTTACGGAATATAATGAGTTACTAAAATTTCTTATCGTCAACTAGAAACGTTTTTACAATTAAATCTATCATGCTTATCGTATTAAAACTATTTACGTAACTCCTTATCATCGGCAATAGTATCCACATTTATTTTTACATTTCCATTCAAAAATACAAAAAATAAATAAATTAATATTCCTGCACATTTAACACAACGCCACATAGTCACAAACTAAGCAAAGCTACTATGGAAACTAGAGAAATGATAGACATACTTAAACATACTTTTTGTTTGTAAATATGTACATACATACTATAGGTAGATTAACACCCTGTATTACGATTAACAGACTGTATTACAATGTTCATCACATCATAATTTTTACTCGTGGGGATCGAACCTACACCCCCCGACGCAAAAAACCATTGCTGTATCAATTGCGCCACGACCCCATTGGCGCAACAATATAAATATTTTAAGATGGGTTCACCCGACCTTCTGGTCGCCCACCCATTTCCCCTTCTTTTCCGGCATTTTGTTACTTCAAAGGGACATCATCTAAACCTTCGGGACCTTCTCCCCAGCTAACCTCAGTAAGGATTCATGAGGAAAGTGAAAAATCTAAAATCATTGAAACATAATTACTACTTATTTCTAAAATTATTTTTTGTACTATTCAAAGCAATTTCAAAAAGTAAATTCATCGTCGTATAATTATTTTTATTTTCCTTTTTTTTATATTTTCATTTGTAAGTATACAACAAAATAAAATTATATAAAAATTGGTTGTGCCACTATAAAAGTTTTACACACATTTTACAAATTTTAACACGATAGCCCCGGGATAAAAATTATGGATAGCGAGGTCGTAAATCACTTAAATTACTATTTAAAAGTTAAACTTGCATACTATAAAATAATGGCTAAAATAAGATATGAAAGAATATTCTAAACACGCCTTTCCTCGGTAACGTTACTCGCATCGTATAAGATAATCTCATTTTGTTGAACATTCAATCCAAAAAATAATTATCAAATTCTTATAAAAAAACAAAGCCTTGATATGAGTAAATACTACAGAAATTTTTACAATCGAAATATGTGTTTTCCAGCGGGATAAAAAAATATGAAACAAAATGTTCCTGATTCAATTTCTATGCATCAGTCTATCACGAATCGGCCCCCGGCCCCGGTCAGTCATTAAATTTTCTCTGCATGCACGTAGTCGGTCGTTTGGTGTATACCTATTTTCATATTTCATATTATTCCAATTTTGGTAATTTGTTATTTTCAATTGGTATTTTTTGAAATCAGTAATAATATGTGAAAAATATAGATTTTTTTTATTTTAGAGTGAGGAAGTCGGTTCTATTTTGTGGCGAAAAGTTATTATTTTCATTTTTTGTGACCTGTTAAGGGTAATCACATCATCTACAGTCGCGAGCAAATGAATCGACTCAACAATTCAAATTTTATAAATGGTGTATTATATTTTAAACAAAAATAAAAATATTATGTATATATATCTTTTTTTAAAGCTTATTTCATAAGCTTTAGAATGATATCATAATATCAAAAATCTGTGTATTACTTTTGAATTTAATTGAACTCGAATCAAACAGTAACAAAAATTGAATTAGTGAAAAAAAACAAAGGACAATGAAAATTAAATGAAAACAAAATGTTACGAAAAAATTATACTATTTAGTGTTGCCACCCCTGGCCTTAATAACAGCTCTAAGACGTTTCCTCATCGACCTGATAACCCTTACAACCAGATCTTGAGGGAAGGCTTCCCACTCTTCTTCGAGCGCTGTTTTTAGCTCTATAATGCCTCCTGGATTGCTGGATTTTGGAGGTGCTGGATTTTTAGTCTGGACTCTGCGTTTCAACTCGTCTCATACGTGTTCAATACGATTGAGATCCGGCCTGAGCGCCGGCCAGTCCATTCTCTCAATACCAACTCCGTCCAGAAACTGACGAGGGATTCGCGCTGTATGGCAACGGGCATTATCGTGCGTAAGAGTGAAGTTATCTTCTATAATGCCTTCATAAGGAAAGACGTGATCAAGGAGTACGTCTTCCACATATCGGTCTGCAGACAGACCTCCTCCTTGGCCTCCACCAGGGATAAAAACGAGAGATGTTTTTCCTTCCACTGAAATGCCCGCCCACATCATACACGAACCACCGCCATAGGGCACTGTTTCAGCGAAACAACATTGCGAAAATCGTTCGCCTGGACGCCGGTAGACTCGTACTCTTCTATCGTTACCATTCAGACACACTCTGCACTCGTCAGTGAACAGTACCGATCGCCATTGTTCAGCCGTCCAACCGATGTGTTCGTGAGCAAACATAAGGCGAGCTTGTCGGTGAGCTGTGGTCAATTTTGGGCCTCTAGCAGGCCGTTTTGGTGTCAGGTTACATTCTTTTAGCCGTCTTCTTTCCGTCCATTGACTTACTGCGACTCCTCGAACCTCTCTCAGCCGCTGCTGCATAGCAACACTGGGGAGATGACGATTTCTAAGACTTGTTGAGACGATAAAACGGTCATCTCTCTCAGAAGTACGCTGCCGCCGACTGTTATCTGGCTTCCTACAGTAAGAATTTGTCTCTTGATACCTTCTGTATACTCTGGATACAGCAGATTGGGACAGATCGAGTTGACGAGCGACTTCTCTTTGGCTAATGCCCTGTTGTACAAAAGGACAACTTGGGCGACTTCATCTGGACTCGTACCCATGGTGACGCTGAATTGCCAATCGTATGTTGCGAAAATTTGTTCAGGTCAACTTCAGAAAAACAACTGGAAAGCGCGCGTTGCTTACGGGGACTTTTAAAGGGGTTTTCATATCGACACTCCTTAGTACTGCAAGGAGTAAATTTTACGCACTAACATTCATACCTCCATATTTTCAAAAGTGGTGATTGGATTAAAATGATAAATGCGTTAATTTAAAGATAAAAGTATAGGTTTTAATAAAAATATACACTTTATATCCTTCTTTTAAATAATTGTAATAAAAACACGCTTTTTGCATATTTTGTGTGGGTGAGTCGATTCGTCTGCTCGCGAGTGTAGTAACAATTCACTCTAAGAGTTAGAGTTAAATGGGTATATACTTCATAAAACCTTAACCGCAGAGCTTATTCGGTTAATTTTCGATGATCAGACTTGAACCAAATTTTTATGGTTCAAATTTAGCCTTTTAATTTTCGATTTTAGCATAGGTCAAGTGATCAAGTTGGTGTCAGTTATATAGCGATAAAACTTTTTATATCTCTAGTGCTTAATATGTGGAAGCAAGCAGATAGTTTAGGTCGATGGAAAGTTGCACAGCACACGAAGTGATGTTTTTGTTGTGAAAATATAAAAGGAAAACTACGCTATGAACAACTTTTTAAATTTCAGCCGACGCTGTAACGTGAAGGGATTTTAAATCGAAACTATTAAAGAGGAATGGAAAATATTTTTTTTTTCACAGAAATAACGAGCACGCGGGTCGACAGAATAACCGTTTATGACAGAATGTCGTCAACTTTGGGAATCTCAAAATACGCAAAATATGTAGGTGACTTTCTTTATTGGGGGTTATATCATACATTCACTCTCGTATTATCGTGGTTCTTCAACTCATTAAAAAAACCCTTAATAAAATACAAATCTAATAGTATTTGGTGATTAAAGTACATACAAGTACTACTACACCTCTAGCTCAAATGTATTTTATTGAATATAAATATCATAACCGACCACAATAATTTGTACATTTTCATCAAAAACATGTTTTGAAAATTTAGAGCAAGAAATCGTTATAGATAAATCAAGTAAATAATGGAAGTCACCATCTGTGGCTTTCGGGTGTCTTACAATCAGATGACACGTCTGATGTCATTTTGCATAATAGGTACTATCAATATTTTAATTTTGTTATTTTCTAGGGTGTTTTTATTTCAAGTTCACTGACCGACTACGTGTAGTATATTTTTTTTTAAACCACAGACTATCAAATATGACTTCAAAATTTTATTTAATACTAAACTTGAAATAAATATTTTTTCTTCCGTTACATGATAATATTTGTATTAGTATGACGCATGCATTTAATGAAGCAGCTTTCAAAGTAACATAAAATCATATTGTTTGCATATAAACAAACATAAATCATTATTTGTTATGTTCCAAATTAATTATAATTAAAAATACTTAAACTGAGTTTAAAATATTGTTCTTGTTATTTTAAGTATTGTAAGTTTCGGATTGTTTAAAAACAAATACCTACTGTCTTTATATGAAGTGGAGTAAGTTAGTGTGAATCATTTTTGTCGTTCATTGATTATAAAGTATGTGTCGGTAGCTTATTTAGAGTGGCTTAATTCGTTACTAATTAAGACAGGAGCAAGATGTTGTTCGTTATAGTGACAGTGAAATGGAATGATTTTCATCATTATCAATTGTTGTCAATAGTTGTTAATGAGCGATAAGACGATAACAAGTGAAATTTAATATATATCCAATTATCTAGTAACCACAGTTAAGATTATGGTACGTAGACGTATGTGTTTATATGATTTTATCCAATTTGACTTCAAAGTACCCTCATTACTCATTTCCTTTGTGTATAACGGTAATGAAACAAGTTTTTATTTATGGGATAAAATTTTAAGTACTCGGTAATTTTAGACAACGGGAAATGTAAATACTTACAACTGTTATATTAATTAAAGTCAATACTATCAAAGGATATGACCAATACAGCTGTGTGTGTGAGTAAAAGAGAACCTTATGTCGATCGTCTAAAAGCCTGAAACTAAAATCACTGTCCGATAGACGTAAAATACAAGACATATTATTCCTTTACAAACAATTAAATAACAAATTGGATAATCCACAACTGTTGGCCTATGTTGACTATTACATCCCACGATAGAGCGAACCTAGGTTATCATGTTCTGGTGCCTAGACTCACTAGATTATTGAAAGATCTTACTATTAAAGATAACACCATAGATATCTTCCATGACAAGCTGGGTGCGTTCAAGCGTAAATTGGATAAACTTTTTTAAGTATGAATTGCTTATTTAAAAAAAATTATAGTTTTATTTTTTGTAATTTACTAACCGTAATCTTAATTAGAAATCTTAGTTGTAAACCTAAGTAATTGTTGTGTAAATCGTTACATTAGTCTTTTCATCTTATTAGTTTAAAATTAAATAGTATTTGTAAATCATGCATGCTGTGTTTATCTATAATTAAAATTAGATGTAACCCATATGTTAAGTTAGCCAGTAAGTTTTTTATCATGTAATTTTGTTGATAAACCTATAATAAATAAATAAATAAATAGAGATTGATTAATAAAACACTTATTAATAAAAGTTAAAGAGGTCGAAGTAAACATACGTGGGTGAAGCCGCGGGTTAGAGCTAGTTATATTATATATTTAAGTTTTTGTATGTATAGCTTATTTCATTACCTATTTAAGTCATTAGAATGTGTAGAATTCATTTCCGCTCTGTTCAAATTGTTGATTTAATTAATTAGAAGTATACAAAGTTATAGCATCAGTAATTCCTATTGTTATCGTTTACGTTCTACAACCTCATTTTCGACGCCAGCCGGCTCTTCGAAACAAATATAATTAAAGATAAACATAAATATCTAAACAAATATTTTGTTATCGTTTTAATTTTCATCCTTTTTTTAATTGAAATATCTTAAATTTTCAATAGAAGATACTGTGATATAATATAGAACTTTTGATTTAGTAAAATAACATAATATTGACCATAAAATTATTATCTACAAGATATTTCCTAGCATATAATATAGCGTATATGTCACTCAACGAACTAAAGGTGATATAATTTTTTAAATCGGCCTAGTAGTTTTTAGTGTGAAAACATACACACAACACATGTTTCCTCTTTATAATACGTATATTTTTTTTATAACTGGACGTTTTTTTCGATGTTTAGTTGGAGTCCAGGATATAGGTGTTGCCAGAACGAATGTAGTTTGGTTGCGTAGGCTTAGCGTACCCACTTTTTGATTAATTGGGTGGAGGTCACGGCTCGTGTGTGCCGTGCCCATGGCGTAAGTCCGTTTCGACGGGAATCCGTGACGATTTTAAGGCTATTAAATTTGCCTGTTAATTAATTTAGAGACAAATTCATCAATGTGTAATTACGTTTTGTACATATCGTATTAATTGTTTGATTTAAATGTTATTTATTAACAGAGTCTTATGACAATTTAAGACTCCTGTTTAGCTTGGAATTGACTTTGAAAAATATAATTTTTGTTTATTTATTTGAATTGCCAATATGTATGTATGTACAATAAATGGCGTTTAAATTCCTTTAAAAAGTGTCTTATTTTACTCGTGTTGCGACGGGTTAGTATACATGTGTCGCCACCCCATTTCTACCCATGGGTGTCGTAAGAGGCGACGGAGGGTAATTTTGCAGGGTAACATCTTCAGCAATAATAGAGTCGGAGCCGAGCATTGCACGATTAGGCCAAGCTCACACCGGTGTAAGTACCACCCCCCAAGCAGAAAATCGGCGTGAAGCGGTGTTGCACTGTGTTTCGTGCGGGAAGCGAGTGCCCGGAGGCAAGTATTCCCACCCCATTCTTCTCCCACCCTGTTTTGCTCCTCTCCCAATTTCCCATCATTGATCCTCTCTCTATCCAGGCCTGCAAGGAAGCGGGCCCCTTCTTTCAAGCCGGCGGGACGTCAACAGGTGCGACGGTCGGTCACTTAACATGTTAAACCAATAAAAAAATATGGAAAGTACTCGCCTTAAAACAAACACAAGAAAATATATGTGTATTTTTTTTAATTGCGTAAAATTCAAATCGGGAATGACAAAAAATATTATATATTTTCTAAAAATATACACCTGCTCAAAATTTCACAGCAAAATACTAAAGCTCTGACATTCAATGCTGATAATGTTAAATCTAAAATTACATCATTTTAAAAATGGCATGTGATCTCAAATATATTATTTATTTATTTATAAAAAACTGCATATTTTAAAAATTTTCGGGGTTTATATTAGAATACAGCAGTCTGTATTCTGTAGGTCCATATCGAGGTATAATAGGAGTAAGGAGAGGCTTCAGGCAAGTTTTCAGCTTGCCTCATAGACCTACCCAAAAAGTGGTCCTACCTCTCGGAATATTACTGTTTATAGTTAAACTTAGATTATAATTAAAAAGCGATAGACTATTATTGCATATCACATTGTCACTTATAATATTGAACTAAAACTTTTTGATGGCCTATTTATCGTCTAAGGAAAACGTCATTCTCAAAGGGAAACATCAAAAACAGGGTTGAGAAAATATTATGCGGAAACAAGTTATAATATAAGAATTTGACGACATCAAGTACCACCATAAAAAGTAGTTTATAACAATAATATTTTTCAAAAATAAAAATGTCTTATTCTCACTGGACTTCCAAAAGATGGTTATTGACATCTCACACCTTTCTCACTTATTGACAGGCATCAGGTAAATTAGGCGTATGTATTATATATCAGATAATTTTGTCTCTTGTATCTCGGCATTGTGATATTTTTCCTCATTGTGTAGCCTTCACACTTTGTATCTATTTTCTTTTGTGCAGTTTTTGTGTAATCGTTCTTAGTAAGCTTGTCTTTAATGGTCGTACAATGTAAAATTATATAACGTTCTGTTGTAGCGAAATAGTATTTTTGTAAAAGTACTTGAATAAGGGGTATAAAAAAGGCTCTAGGTCTATAGGGCCATGAATAAAATAAACATTAAATGGTCAAAAATGAACAATTTTTTTTTCTTATATTGAGCATTTATATAGAATATACTTTCACAAAGGCATGTGTTATTGTTTCGACTGTTTTTATATATTTTTAAGATCCTCAATGCACATCTTAACGCGATGTGCGTTGACGAGTTTAGCAAAATATAGATATGATACTTCCGTATCATATTGAAACAAAATTGAGCGCCAGCTTCTTTGCCTTGAGGGTGAAGTGTCCTAATTTTTTTTCTACATCGATGTGAAATTCTTTTCGTGGAACGTTTTCCCATCCTACCCGTCACGTCTCACGTCACAATGTTATCATAAAACGATTCTTAGGTTTTCAGCTATTAAATATCTGCTCCTCTGTATGTTTCATTATTTAATTATAAATAAAAATAAGTACCTATACTCATAAAAACTTAATAAGCGAATAAGGACCGACGTTGGGAGTTATTCAAGCAACAAGTTAAAAAAGCTAAAAATATGCACTGTTGTGGCAATTTAAGCAAAGCTTTAGTAACATTCTCTGCGACTATCATACTAAATATTGTTTATTTATTTTTCCTAGAATCCTTATTCAAAACTTGTCGTCACTAAATTAACATGAAGTCACCCTTGAACGGTAAACTTACTTTTTCGGTACGAGCAATTTGCTAAAAAAATGGTAAACAGAATTTGAAATGCAAATACAAAAATTATGTATATTTGACCATTACCGATTTTGCTCTAGATACTTTTAAAGGTTTTCGAGACATCTAAGAGTTCTTAATTTGGTAAAGCGACTTTAAATGAAATAGATTTCGTAAATGAAAGTGGTATTTTAGGGTCAAATTTCATTGTACTTGTATATTACATATATTTTCTACCACCAAAACATAACATACATACTAACATCACATCTGATAATTATTAGTAGGTACCAAACTTTTGACCTCTGCCTGTTAGAAACATGCGCCTATGAGTAATGAAGGCGTTGTTTATTTGACGCGTCACTCTCTTATGCCGGTTTTTATTACATTCTACATTATGGAAAGTCAAACACATTATGATTTGTGATCCTTTCACACAGTTATCGCAACAATAAAAGGTCTTATTCATCCCGAAGCCATTTTGACGAGAGATTTTAACGAGTATTTCGTCTTTGTTACCAAAAATTTTATAATGTTTTTACTACACAATGAAAAGTTTAATCATCAAAACATGTTTCTCAAGTATTATCCGATGGCTCAATTAGCAGTTAGCACGCACCGCTTTAATTTCCAATAATCTGTTATAGCTTCAGCCATTATTGAATTCCGGGGATCAAACTGTAATTGAACGGAGACGCCTTGTATCTTTGATTGCTGCAAGCTCTATTTACTATTCAACATCGTCAAATTGGTTTTGCGTAAATATCTTGAACACAATTAAGAAATTTGTCCACATGGGTATACAATGGGTTTTATTAAAAGGATCGTTTTTGCCAAATTTTTGGCTTATTTTCTTCTTTCTTTTTAGACATGTCGATTCTGAAAGTAAACGATGGGAAAATAACCTTAAATAAGTAAAAAGATATTTTATTTATCACAGCCTATCCAGATGGCTTCGGTGAGTATTTTATCCTTTTCATGTATAAAATTTAGGGTAAATAAAAAGAAAGATAGTATAGTTTTTTATTAATGAAATAAAATCGTAGAAATTTGCATTTAAATTCTCGTGGAGTTTTAGTTACAGTCAGTACATGAAAAAAATAAAAGGATTCTAATCTGTACGACCAAAATAATAACTATTCGGATCCGATCCTATTTGATTCTAAATCAATATTTATTGAAATATGGTTCCATAGTTCTTGAACGCTTTCAACCGTAACTTAAAGGGGGCGTAATCCTAATAAGATCTGATCCAAACGTTCCGAAATGAAACTACATTATTCTCAATGGGTTAGTGTCTAAAAGTTATTCCAAGTAAAGTAGCGTATAACTATGTATACAGAATTTAGTGATCACGTCTATTGGTTTTCATTACTTAGAAAGATAAAAGAAAATAGTCCAACTTCACTTACGAATCCTTTATACATTTTCGTAACACATGACATCGTAAACCATCAGCCACGTAGAGAAAATTTTGCTGATAATTCTTTACAGGGTGTCAATAATAGGCATCTGCTGCAAATAATCTGTGTAGACCAGAATACATTTTATATTCTGTAGAGTTCTATATATTTAAAAATACAGTATAAATCTATAAGGAACAGTACAATTTTTTATACGCGCTTCAATCCCGGCAGTAGCCTTGAATAAAATGACAAATACCAACACTACAATTACTGACTACTAGTGGTGAAATAAACACTTTTTTAAATGTTTTATAGGCGTTTTTAGCAAGTTATGAACTTTTGTTGCTTACTTGTTTAACATTATTACAGTTATCTTTTTATGTGAACCTAAGAAAGACGGATTCTTGTATAAGTCTGCTAAAAAGTTTTTTATGGAGTTTTCAACAAAGTTTTTCTCTTTACTTAATTACTTGGGTAAGTTACGTAATTAAAGATAAGGACCAATGATTATCGACTTTTTCATCAGCCGTAATTTTTTATGTTAAAGCAGGCAAGTAGATCATGCGGTTCACCTGATATAAAGTGACTGACCGCAGCCCATGAACATCTACAACATCAAAGTGTCGCAGATGCTTTGCCGAATTAAAGGAAGGGGAGGAGATAAGAAGAGAAGAGATTTATGATGGGAGAGGAGTAGATGAGGATGGGAGAGGTATGGGATGGAAATACCGACCTCCGGGCACCCGCTCGACGTACGAAACAGAGTGCAATACTGCTTCACGCCGATCTTCTGCTGTGATATGATTATTTTCTTGTTGAAGATATTATGCAGCAGAATTACATTTTTTTTGCATGCATCAATTATCTATCGCCTGTTACTACACCCACGGATAGACGGCGACACATGTATTCTTACCCGTCTCTACACGTGGAGAAAAGAAAGATAAAATAAACATGCATATCAATGTCTCTGACTTAATTAATGTTGCGGATCCAAGAATTCTAGAATTATGCAGCTCCAAGAATTCTAGAATTATGAAATAGACACAAAATAATGAATGCCCCCTAGCATTCATAAAGCATATTCAAAATACTGTATGTATTCTATTTCCGTCCGCTTTAAGCCAAAAATAGGCATTACAATAGTAATGACTCAAGGTCACAATTGAAATCAGAAACAAAAAGATTTATTGTCCACTCAATGCATGACCTAGTGTTTGCAAAGCTAACGACGATGAACACTTTTAAACGTAATAGCAAATGTTTGTTCGTGTTGACATTCAAGGCGTTTTAAATTTGAACAGGAATCTGATATGTATAAAGACCAAGACAAAATTTATTAAAAATCCAAATCGATTCAAATTTATTTACATTAATGGAAGTATAGATCTGTGCTCATTAAATATGATTATATGAATGAAAATTTTAAAAAAAAACATAAACAATAATCAGAAATATGATCAAAGTTAACCTCAAATACGAGATTGCTGTGACATTGTATGGCAGAACGTCATAATAAATAACTTCCATTTCCCAACAGCGGCACCATTGAAATCGTCACGATCAAAGTGTTTAGACAGTCCGCTACAATAAATGTCTATATTCTCCTAAATCCTTCACTCTCTCTATCCTATCGTTGACGTATTTCATCTTGTGTTTTGATCTTCTGTGCTTCAGCAATTAAACTGACCGTATTAGTTACTTAGACAGCTCGAAGCACTTGACTTGAAACAGGACGGACCAGTTGAAAGTCGAATACTCTGGGAGTCTACATGATCATGACTTCCACATATTGTCAACATCAAGACAAAGATAATATGAGTTGGATACCTTTTTAAAATACTGTCATATAAAACCTGAAAATGAAATAAAGTAGAATCTATCTAAATGACGATGTCCAAGTTTTTATGTAAGTAACTTTAAAATAAAAAGTTATAATGATGACTGTGACAATATTGTAACGAATGAGACGTAATATTTCTTTTTCTTGTAGACATCATTGCCATTTGTTAAAGCTGAACTCTGAAATATAATATCCTATTCACACATTGCGAGAATCCATAAAAATACAATATCTCATACATGAGATGTTTGTCTGTTAAAGAGTAACGCACACTCTAGTACTCGAACTTATTATAATACAATGTTTTTTGTGCTAAAAGTAGGCGTTATACTTGGGCATGTATTATATACCCTCTTATTGCAAATTTATTAAAATAAACCAAGCATACGTAGGTCGGAAACCGATTAAGTATAACATATTTTTATTTTCATAATCTCGAGCACTCAATATAAAATAACCTAAAGGAAGTATATCCAAAAGAAACAAGAAAAAAATGTGATCTTTGTGGGTACGTCCCTAAGAGTATAAATAGAAAGATTATGCAAATATTAAATTCTGTAAGAGAAGAAAAATGTGTTACATCATTTGCTAGTGTCCTATATTTTCAGTTCAATATTAAACATTGTGCATATTTTGTTCACATCAGCTTCATAAGTTCAGATTTCATAGCAGGGGTTCCCAAACTGTGTGTCGCAGGAAGTATTGTATAAGTCGCGCGCGATTAAAGAAAATTGATATAGACCCAAAATAGTCCAGGCTTACTGGATTTTGTTCATTATTTTGTTTTTAAAGCAAACAGCTTATTATAATTTAACGTTACATTTTATCATAATTAACATATTAAGAAAAGCACAGATTACATCTGAAATATTAATTTGTTTTTGTTTTACAAGTTTATATTATAGAGATGCTAGATGGCTGTCAGTAACTAGTTGAATAGTTTCCTTTCATGTCACTGCTTAGTTCTCAGAAACCTCATTTTGTGCGCTACCGGTGTTAAAGAAGGCGAGACACGTTTAGAAAATTATCTGCTATGTCGCATTTCTAGTTGTCCACTGAAAGGATCACAGCAATCCAGATTTGTCACGTATGGCATTAAATAAACCATAAAAAGTAGACAATTATGCAGTCCCGTTAACTCTTTTAAATGAATGATTAAATCGTAACGTTACGAATGATTAGATTTTTCACTGTAATTATTTCAATTTTGTGAAAGACTCTTTTAATTCAAATTCTCATTTTTTCTATAATATATGTATATGCGTAAAACATGTATTCATATCAACGACGTAACTAGTTTGAAAGTCAGTGGAACATTGTTAGTTTGTACTAAATTATTTTACGTCCAAATAACGTTTTTTATATTTACACTTTTAAATTATTATCAAACTAGCCTTTTTAAATAAAATGAATCTTATAAATTGAACCTAATATACTCGTGTATTACTAACAATATAAAATTTAGTAAAGTGGTATTTACGTGATTTACGTACAAACATACAAACGGAAAAAATATTTACCATTGCTTTGGGATCTATAAAACTCCATATTGCAAAGCAATTACTATTGAAAAATGTTTATGTACAGAAATGCTCTCGTTACTGTTTTATTAAATGACTCTATTCTATAAAGAAAGTCATAAATCATAATGCATAAAATGAAAAAAGATATTGTAATAAAGCTTATCTATAACCTAGCGTGGCACGGAAATATTTTTCAATATTCGCATAAGAAATCAATTTTTCCGCTTCAGACTCAATTTCCTGAAACCTCATGGCTTTAATAAATTTTGTTTTGCTTATATAGATGTAAGTCGAACTTGAACACGTGTGCATAAAAACCTTTCGACCGCATCTCGTAATTGAATGATGCTGGCGATAGGAGTACAGTAATAAAAATGGTCAGTAGCATATTGTACCCACCGGTGTTTTTAATGCGTTTAGTTGATAAACGTGTGCCGCGCGTGACGCCCGTACTGGAACACTGTGCTCACGACGTTGCAATCGATTTCTATACCAAAGTTTAATCATTACTAGAACTAGCCAAACAAATTGGAAGACCATCATTATAACAATTAAACTATATTCCAAACAGTTACGGACAAAGGATAATTATATTACGATATAGCTGCGAAACATCACAACTAGCCCAGATATTCCAGATATCGACGGCAACAATTGATTCAAGGTACCTTTACAGTATTTATTACATAAATAATAATAAATTGAAAATCATTGCTTCGAAATTTGTTGAAGAACATTATGAATAAAACATAAAGAATGTCTAATACAGAGTATGCTTTACTCCAAAATCTATGTTATACAGATCATATCGAATTTTCGGCGCTTGCGCATAATTATACCTACTGTTGTCTGTAGCGTACCCACTTACTTGTCCAAATAGTAATGCAATTTACGTCTATTATTATAACATAATTCCAATTAGTATAGTATGTCTAATAACATTGTTTTTTCAATACATTAAAATCTAAATGTTAACTTCATTAAATTGATAGCACTTTATGCCTAAATCCAAATTCGCTGTAGGTTATTATTTTATCACTTTGTATACAAATGTAAAACACAAATTTTAGACAAAAGGAAGCAAATTTGACCATGATAAAGCATACCACTTAGGTAGTTGTTACATTTTCCCTACCTATGTTACATATTTGTTGCTTTTTGTTAAGTTTGAGATCAAAAGTAACTGCTTAATTAACTATGGTATAATATAACTGAACAAATATACAAGCATGCAATTATTAAAACATGAAAACATACAAAGGCAAAATCAAGTCACCAAGCATAATATAGAAAGATACAGACATGTCCACTTAAAAAGATATAAAACGAACTATTAAAAAATACATAGGGCAAGTGAGCATCATGTTCTACTAAGATTTTATTTTTACAGGGATAAACATAAACTCGAAGTGGTTTTGTAGTTTTTTTTTAAAGCTACAAGATTACTTAAACAAACTTTATTCGAGGTCTTATTATATCCACGCTATCGTTAGTGCAATCTATGAACTCAAATGAAAGTCTAGGGGAAGAGATGTGGCTAAAATAGTGTTTCATGGAAACTAGTGGTGACCACATGAATAACAAAACTAAAAACCAAAGTCAGCTCTAAAAAAATTATGTGTTATTGTTGTAGTCAATTACAACCGCGACAAAAAAAGAAAAAAAAAGGAATTTAGATTTTTCTTACAAAAGCAATGCTGGAACATACACATTGTTAATCAAAAATATGTTTTTTTATTACAATTAATTTAAATTAAGACGTTACCTTATTTCCCACCATTTACATTTGTATTTAAAACCCAAAACTAACATTTTAATCATATTTAACGTAAAATAATGTAGAACGGTCTAACGTAACTATGTACCTAAAATAACAGACATTAAAACCCAGACGAAATTAAAACATCGCAAAGCAAAATGTTTCTCTCGAGAATAAAATTTAGTACTTTATAATGAGCTTATCTCTTTAATAAAATTTAAATAATCAAAGGAAATAAAACATTACTTGGTTGGGTAATATCCTATAAAGTCCACATGTGTATTATTTGCATTCCATGCGTCTGTAAATGATTTTATAATTTAAGATTGGACATTATCAAATTAGACCAAAATACTAACTACATTTGCTTACGATGAATTCATACTCGTAATACGAAGCAAGACATATTTTTAAAATTATTTTAAACAATCTTAATGCTATTAAATTAAATAATGTTATGATATCTTGTTAATGAATGAATGATTAATGTTTGAATGATTATTAATTATTTAACCGATTTTTTTTAAACATTCGTAAACATACACGAACAAATTCGTCGTAATGTAAAGTTTTCTGCCCCACGAAGTGTTAATGCCCGGCTGGAAATTTCCCCTGTCTCATAGCAATCCCGACGACAGCGGTCACTGCTTACTTTTAGAAATGAAATATTATACAGACACGCTTCCATAAGGCATATTAATGGACCACCTAATACCAATCTTAACTGCTTTGTTTTCAAGTTTCTCTCAGTA